>OFHS01003898.1:0-14072 GCA_900245855.1 Calvadosia cruxmelitensis | reverse complement strand
CCTTGTCCGTTTTTGATCAGTCTGTGTTTGCTATGTTTTAAAGCCGGTTGCTTACTACGCCATCGTCTCGTTGTTGTCTCCGCGCGTATGTTACAATATTGTTGTCAAAGTCAGATTGTGGTTCAGGATAAAGCGTCTAATTGGATAATTGGACTTTGTTAGAGTGCATGCGATATGGTCGGTAAATAAATATCCACTGTTGTAATCATACATAGTTAAACTTGTATTAGCGGTCACCTCTATGGAGCAGCCACCTGTGTATAAAGGCCACTCTTCCGAACTCTAAAATGACACTTTTTATAGAAATCAACCTAGACAGAAAGGTCACCTGTCTATAAAGGTCATTTTCCTCAGGTCTAAAAGGTGACCGTTATAGACAGGTTTCACTGTGATCTACTGCTTATTGGCAAATTTGATAAAGTCTACACGGTTCGACCTGTTCTAAAGGACTCCTTGCGCCAAGAGAACATCTAAGATGGTCTGCAATTAGTATTATCTCAAGCATTCCCTTAACTGATAAGAGAATTTACCATACATGTCGTAAGTAAGAAACCACCTGTGCTAAGAGACCACCTGTGCTAAGAGACCACCTGTGTTTAGAGACCACCTGTGTTAAGGGATCACTCTTCATAGCTCCTTTGGGTAATTGTTTAAGGCATGTTGGACTTTATGCAAAATTGTTAACAAGCAAACAATTTAACATTTCCATTGTCCAAAAGCCTGCTTCATAGTAATAATTTTCTTTGTCCAAACATCTCAACAAGTTAAAAACCTACTTTGTCACTGACTATGCAATGAGCCCACCTACCTCTTCGAACTGTCGACTGCATCACCAAACCCAGGCGTGTCAACAACCGTTAGTTTCAACTTGACACCTTTCTCCTCGATTTCCACTGTGGACGTCTTGATTTCGACGGTCTGTTGTATGCGTTCTATGATGAAATAAACAAAAAATGTATGTCACCGCAGGGAATGATATTCCTTCCTATGCACCTGTCGACACTGCTCTTTTTCAGTTGAAAATGTCGTTTCTGTATTCCAATACACTAGAATGCACAAAATATAAATGTTTAATATATTGTGAAATTATACATTAAATTAACCCTTGTCTTGCTATTGACGTGTATACACGTTTTCGAAACAAGTCAAAAGTAGCAACACACAACCAATCAGATAGTTAGTCCTTAAAAAGCAACCAATCAGCAATTGGTTAAGCGACTTCAAGTCTTCATTAAAATAGTTTTAAGAGCAGGACAGGGGTTAATTAATCCAATTACAGCGTAATTGATAGCATTCCTGGGTTATCGTTGTCAGATAGTGGTCATCCAACGTCATAAACGATAAATTGTTGTTGTTGTTTATATATCATTGTCTATGTTGGCCAACAATAATAAACAAACATATACGTTTGAGAAATTGAGAGTGATTGCTGAAAAAGGCAAGAACTGCAAATCAAAGAAAGCTATGTAGGGAAACTAGAGATAACCAAGAAATCCAGTATAAGGATTTGTGAATTTTTTCTCGTATTCGACAAAGAGGTGATTAATAGTGAATAGAGTTACGTTGGACTTGGACTCAGGAAAGGTTGGATCTGTTCACCTCTAGGGCCTTTATCATGGACCGGGACTAAAGCGTAGTCCTGGACTAAATGTTAAGTCCCATACTGATTTTAGCAATTTATCCCAGACTAGGAGTTTAGTCTCAGACTACGCTTTAGTCCCGGTCCATGAATGAGGTCCCTGGTGTGCACTGGGCCATGGCATTACCTGAAGCGTTTGGCACTTCTCGGTCGATGTAGAGGCCAGTCAGAAACAAACTATCCACAAGGGTCGACTTTCCAAGTCCAGATTCACCTATTGAAATAAATTAATTTCGTACGAGATGCTTTACAATTCAACTATATCGAAATCAAAATAAAATCATAACAAACCAAATAGTCCATCATATAGCAACTACATTTCAGATAATCTAAATTATAGAAAATAAAAATGATAGGGCTAGCTCCACAATACTTTCCTGCAAGGTTTTCAATTTTTCGTTTCCTGATTTGTCAAACTGACATAAACCGCATCATAACGATCACTTTTATTGACAGGTTTGACGCTAGGCCTACTGTCGTAACATTGCTTATAAGTTATAACAGAGAATCTAACTCTTCCGTTTCGACTGGAAGTCATCTGTTTTGAGACTCCTTTCTGGTCTCCAGTTTTCAGTGACAACTCCAAGTTTCTCAGGTAATTTCGTTATTTACGTTTTATTGACTACAGTGAAACCTGTCTATAACGGTTGCCTTTTGGGACACAAGGAAAATAGCCTTTCCAGACAGGTGGTCTTTCTGTCCAGGTTGATTTCTATAGAAAGTATCATTTTGGGATTATGAAGAGTGGCCTTTATACACAGGTGGCTGCTCTATGGAGGTGGCCGCTAATACAGGTTTGACTATACTGGTAAAAAGATCTTGTCTTTGACAGCTGCCAAATAACCTACACATTGGTCTACACATTGGCCTGGAGCTCACTGTATTGTGAACGTGATCCATTTAGCGGAGTATCATCGTTTCCATGGCAATTGTGAATGACGTAGAATTTCCATTCCTTGTGTCGTGCACACGTTGATGTGCTACTAAACAACGTTACAACGAAGAAGAATAATCTGGAAGTTGAAGCGAAAGGCTGTAATCAATATTGCTTATACGTGTTTTTTGCAATTTTGGATAAAGAATGTTTCTTGTAAAAATCTCCCTTTTTCAAGCTGACAAAGTTGGAATCTCTGTCGTAAATTCCGTCTCCACATTTGGTTAGCAAAAATATTATATGGCAGCAACGTGTAAGTCAGCCTCTTCAACTGTTTGAGGTTTGAACAGTCACACCAGGCCCCAGGCGCAATTACACTGTTTGGACCTAGGCGGGTTTCTCAGTCAGGCCCAAGTTGTATTTAAAAACTATTTTACAAGAACATTGACACTAAAATCGCTCAAAGATTAACAAATGGAGTCTAAGAATCGATAATCAATTTCTGACTATGGCGTGGAGTTCTTCGATTAAAAAGGTGTAAGTTGCATGAGAATACCAAACTGGAATTACAATTATAATAAAAAATTTCAATAATAATGAGGCTAATAAGATTTGTGGGTGTGGGAATTGAGTTCTGATTCCTTACCCACAACCATCAGCGTAAATTCAAATCCTTTTTTCACTGATTTTCTGTGGACTTGGTTTGGTAGGTTGGCAAAGCCGACATAATTGCTGCCTGCTGACGCATCGACGCTCTGTGTGATGAAAAAAAAGAAAGTTAATCTAAGCCTTTTAATGTCGTCATTAATTAGCACGTATTGAATGGATTATAGGCCTACCGCCTCGAGCCATTTATAATGCGCTCAGCACCCACTTTGGGGATTATTTATCGAAGACGAAGAAGAGCTAGTTGAGACGTACCATTTGCTGGCGGCCAGTTTGAAATGTAAACACTTCAAAAAACCACTGGCGGGTTTATGATTATGAAATACGAGACCAGCAGGAGAATTCAAACCACGATTGAGCACCAGTGATTCCTAGCAACAACGCTTCTCAAGGTCGTAAAGGAATTACGTGCTGACTACAAAATGCCGGTAGCTCAGACCAAGAAATTTAATAAACTCTACAGTAAATTTAAGCTAAGAGAAACGAAAGAATTCGTGAAGTCCTTCGCACGTCTTTCTATGGTTGAATGACTCTCGTATCCTAACCTCAACACAACGAAACACGATTCAAATTGAACAGCACGCGCTGTGTTAATACCTCTCTCCTGTCGGATACTTTGTCAAAACTTTTCTCTTGTGTTGGTGAAGTAACAAAGTTGACTGCTGCAGGCGCAGGTTTGCGAGTGCGACGAGACATGGCGAAAATACAAAACAAGAATGAATTTGCCTGGTAATCCGCGTAGTGATAAAGCAAATTACGACAATGGCATGCGACTGAAGCGGTGAAAAGACAGGAACGACAAAACCAAAACAACAATTGAGAAAATATTGATTGGGTGAGAAGAGAAGTGGGTTTGGCTCCTTACCGCGAGACGCCGCCACGACGGATGGAGACGACGACCTTGCCGAGCTCATTGCGATATTAGAAGACGGTCGGTCGTTGGCGTCTGTTGCGCTGGCTCCGCGACGTAGCGACGGCTTCTTCGCTGCAAAATGAACACAACACACAGAGGAAATTGTTGATCAATATCACTAAAATACCAGCACACCGCAAAGGATATGATTATGGTTGCACAGCTTACCAACAATAGGAGGGTTGCGGGACATGCTGATAACCTCTAATCTTTTGAAAATGTCGTCCGCTTGTTGATAACCTTGTCAGTGTGAAATTACGTACGGCCGCAACTAAAAAGCAACGAAGTGAGGAGCGTCTTTGCAAGCAACGCAGGTACAATACAACACAGGGGGCACAGACGGTGCTAGACACAATCAAAGGCATTGTTCAAGGGAAACGACTTCAGACAATGGATACATTGTAATACATTGGTTAATATAAGAAGCACTTATTCAGGGGAACTCCCCAATGAAATGCAGCCTAGCGCAGTTCTCTTTCCGTGTTTATGTAGCTGCTAACTGCTTAGCTGGACAACAACTTCAACAAAGCTAACTCACCCCGCTTGCTGGGGAAATTACTTTTCAAAATTTGTCGATCTTATACAGGGGAACGGAGGAATTATGTTTAAACTTAACTTTTCCCAAACCATGAAATATGAGTTTGTCGGAAGACTCGAATCAAATTCACATTCGTGTTCCGGCCAGGTTTAGTTTTCTGACATGCTAGTATTTTATTTCCTGACAAAAATCTCACCTAAACTCAACGCAGCTGGTTCGACAGTTTCGACACCAAACAGTTTGTTCATTTCTAGATGAGGTCGTTGCTCGATACATTACATTAAAAGTTAATGCAGGAAGTTAGAATGAGATTTCAAAATATTGACATTAACGCATAATTGGCTTCAATTACAATTTGGCATTTCAGTAATTATTCAAACCTTATGTGTGTGACAGTATGCAAATCACTGCTGCCTCATTATGAGAGTTAGATTTACATCAAATCGAGGATGAATTCCCGCGATTTGGTAACTTCATGTTATTTGCACCACTTCATTTCTATTTTCTCAGCTGTCGTTTTGAATTTATATCTGCTCTTAGCAGATAGTTAATCCCTGGTTTTAGTTTCGGTTTCACTGAAACGTAAGCATTTAACTACAAGCAATGCTACAGTGATTCTTCTAGTGGTGGCCTTATTGCTGCTTTCTCCCTTGCTTGTTTGATGCTGGAGACTTTGTCTTTGCTCAAGATGAGGTCTCTCCTCTGATTTTTGAGCTCATGTCTCGCGATGGAAGAAAGTTTGTCTGTCGACGGTGCTTCTGCGCCTGAGAGTCAAGATACAAGTGAACGATTCAAAACAGTAAAAGGAGTACCCTTTCATTTGCTGCGTCGTAAAATTGGTGAGTTTATATTTTAAGTTATTCTGAAATTTACTTGTGAATTATGTGAACCTTCCGTCTCACGAATGTAGACTTATAAATGTAAAACGCTTAGCTTTAGAAAGGCATTTTAATTGACCACGTCAAGCAAAGATAACACAATGTTGTATAAAAGGTTAGAATGTCATTGATGAAGATGTAATTGTTTTACATTTAGAACCACCAATGACGACCGAAACGGGAGACTCAAACTTGTTCACTTTGCATGGCCTGGAGGATGTTTATCACAAATTTTGCAATAAGAAGATCAAGACGAGCCTAAGCAGCTTCTTGCCCAATTTGCCAGGTGATTATACAAGAATATAAATAATAAAAAAATTTCTGCTACTGCACTAATCATGAGCTTTGGAATAATTGAACCTTCAAATCCAATCAAACAGCATCCCAAGTGACAAAGCATAGGTCCACAGGGACTGTCTTTTATGTAGAGAACCTTCTATATTATTATCAGAGAAAAGCAGTTTGCCTCTTGTTCGTGTGATGACAATTAGCGCATGAGACACGGGTTGTCGTTGTAGTTTTCAGAGTGCTACACCTGACTGGAATTTATTTACTATGCTGCAGAGATCTCCGCTGCACATGTCTGGCCTGCTGAATCTGGAGGCGCACACATTTTCAGCAGAGAAGCAGGCTCTGTCTGCGCAATCCTTACTGTAACTCTGTTTTTCAAGCTGATAATCGAGGCTGGACCGCGCATGTAACCACTGTTACACTGTAGGCGTTGCTAGTTTGTGACACGGATTGATGCGAGCGCAACAAAACTCAAACGTTCAAACCATTGCTTGGTTTATCTACAATGAAGCAATCATTATGTACAAACTATCAAAGTATCAAATAAACATATTTACAAACGGATCGACAAGATCCAAGTGTTGTAATAGTCTTACCTCGATATCTTGACCAGCAACTGTCTGACCTGACTCCGAGATCAAAGGAGTGCCAAACCAAAGGCACAGGAACAGTGTGGAACGATCAATTTACAGAAAACATATTGCTGACTATAATTTACACCAATAGAAATCAAAAGAAAAGCTAGCCTAATATATGGTAACTTATTAACTACAAAATAAACCACATGATCAACAGCAATTAAACCTCGATTGTCGGGAACAGCGCATTATAGTCACATCAACAAGAAGGCCAAACACGCAAAATTTTTCGGAACATTTTTCGTTAGGCCTACGTTTTTTTCATGTACGCGTGTATTTGTTTGATATTTGCTTTGATTGAGTGGTTTGTGACTATTTCAATGTGTCAATTGACTAAGTGCAATCTCAATGCAGTTTGGGATTTTCATGTTAGTTGACCTCTGCCCCATGTGATGACACCACAAAATTTCTTTGTTTGATGGACATGCAACCGTACTCCTTTCTCTGATGTTTGATTTCATGGATTGTTCTTGGCTGTCAAAATTATCGATTTCAGCTCAAACGCATGTGACCATACTAGCTTGAATCCTAAAATGCATCAGGATTTGACCAATTGGTCTAAGTGATTATCTGACTATTGATGGGTAAAGCAGACATTTGTAATACCCTTACGGAAATGGATTGGTAGAAAAGCGTTAACTTTAATTAGTAGAAGAGTTAAATCTTGTGATGATTGAGACCAAGTGATGTAATCTAATTTTTATTTTTCTATTTTAAAGGCAATCTGGACCTCCAAGCACATGGCGAAGATGATAGGTGGGTTTGTTTTCTGGCTTTCACTCTCTTCCTTCAAATGTTGATGAAAGAGGAGCAAGCAGACATTCAAGTTGACTCAATAGACACTGTATTAGAACTGAACAAAGGGACAAGGAGACTGGAATACAACGCATCTGATCGTACGATGCAATTGTGATCATGTTACATTCCTACTAGACTACTACATGCCCTCCTTAACTTGTAGTACACCGCCTTGCTGTCCTATAGTTAGATACCCAGTCTTGGCAGAGCATGACGGTTTCGATGACTTCTCCGTGGTGGTACCGTGGCATCAAGCTGCTGTCATATAATTAGATGTGTGTGGGTGTCTTTTACTCTTTAGTCTTATTACTTATAAATGGATTTAAAAATATTTAAAATTACTATAAAAGTATAAATGTACTCTTTATATTTAGTTTGTCCAGTCTCATTGATAAACCTCCGGTTGGTGGCAAGGAGCTGCAACTGTTGTCAGGAAGTGCATTGTCAAGCTTTCGGCTAATGCCTGGCTCGGTAAGTACTCGTTGCCCTGTAGTCTCACGATATTGTATTGACAGATAAACCACTTCTTAAGACCTCGTGGAGAAATGCGAGGCAACATGCTTGAGGTTACTCCCTGCAGAGCTCTCTATAATTTGCAAGTGTTTGGATATTTTTATCTCACTGCTTCCGATTAGAAATGAATTCTCTTCATGCTAAGTGTTTGGTTTCCATTATCCTCTTTTGTGAGACCTAAGATAACTCCAGGGGTCTTATTCACGGACTGGGGCTAAGGCGCTGTCAGGGACAAACAGTGAGCCTAGAATCTGTATATGGGAGTTGATATTTAGTCTCGGATAAAACTTTAGTCCCGGTCGGTGAATAAGGCCCCAGGTGTCCAAACTCTTGTAGCTACAGTGAAACCTGTCTATAGCGGTCACCCCTCGGACCTGAGAAAAATGACCATTATAAAACCAAATGACCATTAAACTTGACCTTTATAGGCAGATGGCCTTTCTGCCCAGCTTGGTTTCTATAGAAAATGTCATTTGGGCTTTTCTGAAGAGTGGCCTTTATGCACAGGTGGCTGCTCTATAGAGGTGGCCGCTAATACAGGTTTGACAGCCTGTACATAAAAAAATTGCAAACTTATGGAATCTCAGAGACTGTAGAATACATTTTCTCCTATCAGTGTACAACTGTACATCTCCCGCTTGTGCTCATGCGCATTTTCTGAGCGCATATCCCTTCCTATAGTAGCCTATAATGGAACAAAGTAATCAATTTTTTCAAAGACAAAATATTTACCTTCCTAGTATCCATTCTATGTTAAGTTAATCCTTGAGTGCATTAACCAGCACAATATGCTGACCGGTTTGTTGTCGTTCCTCGAATAATCAAAAGTAACTATTTCACACCTTTGTGCGAAATTTAAAATTTTGTGCGGCAGAGATCTTCGCTGCGCATATCTGGCCTGCTGAATCTGCAGCCGCACACACTTTCAGCAGAGAAGCAGGCTCTTTCTGCGCAATCCTTACTGTAACTCTGTAACTCTTGTATTCTGACCGGTTTGTTGTCGTTCCTCGAATAATTAAAAGTAACTATTTCACACCTTTGTGCGAAATTTAAAATTTTAGAAAACGTCAAGTGTGAAAATGAAGGTGCAAATTTTTTTCCGTGAAAAATGGGTAGTACGAGAATTCACACAGAGCAACCATTTCCCTAGCGGGATATTCCGCACGATGAGACTAACGAGCATACTATGCATACTATGCGGACAGAGCAGCGGACAATACATTTCAAGTTGCTTTTCTTCAAGATTTATACTAAGCATAATATTTTGCTTTTTACCATTTGCTTCGTGAACATAAAATAATTCTTTTTATATTAATATTTAATTGTTTTATCATTCAATCAATAAGAAGGCGATACGTCGCAAGATGTTTCCATTTTTTCGGTAGTAGCCCGCAACTTGACATTTTCGATTTACAAGACTTGACTGCACTCTGTATTGTAATGAATGGGGCTTCTAACGTAATGGCATGCGATCATCTTGTGCGGACAGAGCAGCGGACAATGCCTTTAAGTCATTTTTCTTCAAAATTTATACTACGCAAAGCATTTTCTTTACTCCCATTCGCTTCGTAAGCTTAAAGAAATATTTTGTATATTAATATTTCAATGAAGGTGGTACGGCGCAATGTTTCCAATTTTTTGTTAGTAGCCCGCAAGCTGCCTGGAATGGAGCATGCGGGAGAACGTATGAAAGAATGCGTTATGTCTTGTTTTGCTGTCTCAAGCTGCGGAAGAAACACAATTTCACGCCTTTCGATTCGATTTCGATTTTGCATGTAAGATAAAAATAAATGAAAAATTCAGAAAGGTGTCAAGTGGTTTCGAAAACTCAGTTTGCAATATATTCGAGGAACAATCATCAACCATGCTGACCAGGCTGCGATATTACATGTGACTGCTTCACATATTTGATTTATTGTGCTTTGATTCATTCAGGTGCCTGAACAATTCAAGTTTGACAACAAGATGCCAGAAAAGAGGAAGAAACACAAAAAGCATAAAATCCAAGACAACGCCGGAACTGCAGATGGTATGTAATAATATTGTGACTTCCAATAAATTGCTTAATGAATTGACAAAGCGCAGTCCTATTGCATTTCAGGATGCATAGGTTTTTGGCACGTGATTTTGAGTTGAAATCAACAATTTTGGCAGCCAAGAACAATCTTTGAAATTGATCACCAATACTTGACAAGAGTACTGCTTATTAGGTTTCAAACAAAGCATTTTTCCTGGCGTCTTCACCTGTGGCAGAGGTCAACTCACTTATTTACCGAAATGCATTGGGACTGCTAACAGTAGTGAATTGTAGTTTTTCATTGCTCAAATTACAGAGGTTGATTTGTGTCTAAGTTCTACAAAGAAATTTACAAAGTGAATGTTTGAGTCTTCCTTGGGAAGTAAGCGTAAGTAAAGAATTAATATCAATGTGGATAAAATTGGTGTAAAATATTAAAATAGAAGATTGTATACATGACGCTTTTCAAGGCTGGCCAAACGTGTTAGATTTATTCAAGACATGTCGTTATCAGCATACGTGCTCGTGTATAGATAAGACAGATAACATTAATGTTATTCGTTGTGCTGTTGCAGATCCCAACCAAGACAAGAAGCATAAAAAGGTACAGTATTTGTTAATTTGTAGTTATGTGTGGAATCACAACCAGTTTGATATGAGAGAATGCCAAGAGAACATAACCGTTGAGTCACGGACAGAAAATCTGAATATAATTTCACAAATCAAAGCATTTATACAGAGAACATAATGATACAAATTATTTGGGCGAGGTCGACATTGATTGACAGGCTTAACATAATTTACAGAGAATGAACGAGGTTAAGAGAAAGAGAAATTAAACATGCTGAATAAATTTATATGTAAATGAGATCACAAGACAGAGAGAAATAGTCCCAGTTACAGAAGTCGTTCAAACGAATACAGAAACAAGATTACAATTGTTCATTCAAAGTTACAGAAAAAAGAGAATCCTTGAAAACTACGGTCTAGGAGGATAAGAGATAGCGACAATTGCTGTGAGCCCTGTTCAAGAGCGACCAACAAAAGGAGAAACAAATTACCATCGTGTCTACAATTATAGCAACGGTGTTTAAGCTAAGGATATTCGAAATGCTGATTTCTGGTTCCGATATTTAGATTTTTGGATTGGCACCAATATGCCGATGTGGAACATTACGTTGGCTCCAGGTTTACCGATAAAGCAACTTGTCAGAACATTTCTCATCATTTTGACAAAAATCTCTGGCAGGCGGATTGCATTGTGGCAGATGGGAAACTGAAGTGAATGTCTTAAGTATACAATAGGCCATTTTCACAAGCTACCATCTTGGAAAAAGCAAGTGTATTATGTGTAAGACTGATGTCTTTGATTTCGGAATATGGAGAAAATTGGATTTGATACTGATGCAGATTCCTTCAAACTGCGCTACTTTCCTAAAAATGTATAATTCCCGTTAATATTATGGGTCAGACACTCAGTTTCTTTGCTGCTTCAGGCACTCAACATGCCCTGGTTTTTCCCATAACATTGGTAGCTCGTGAAAAGGTCTATTGCACTAATATCTTAGAGCATATCAGTAGTTGAGATATAATTATTATTGCCGTTTAATTTCCCTGTGAATTTTTGTAATCCTACATTGAGCCAAGCAAGAATGATCCTTGATCTTTTACTGTGCAGGTTGATTTTGATTGATTTTGTGATTGATTCATTATTATTTCATTTTGTTATTTTAGAAAAAGAAGGAAGTCGAAGTGGATAAGAGAAAGAAGAAGAAAGAAAAGAAAAAGAAAAAAGAGAAGGTTATTACCGTTATTTAAATTCTGCACGTTTCGTAGTTTGTTTAATTTTTACATAAACTTTTCTGCATTGGCAACGATTATCTTGGCCAGAGTGCCAACCAACTATTCTGTTGTGGCGGAGTTCTTATTAACCGGTATGAACACAAATTATGCTAATGCCTCGGCTCACATTTCCTAAATGTGTCAATATGATGATGATGACTATGCTTTCAACTACTGTACATCAATGTTTTGACTCTTTGGTTCGGTAGCAAACGATGATAACGCGACAAATTGAGGTCGTTGGAATACGACTGGATTTCAGATATGTATTTACAATTCATTAAACCGAAGATAAAACATACAAAAGTGTAAATAGCAACATACAAGATATTGATTTAACTATGAAGAGAATCACTGAAACGAAGTTCTTACATCGGTGATTTCTTCCAACGACGGCTTCTTCTTCTTTTGTAATGGCATCGACTGTCGCGAGTCACTTCTCGTTGCAACGGCATCGACTGTTACTTTGAACATGATTTTACAGTAAACTACGGCTTATTTATACAATTTTACTACGTCCAAAAGTTGATTACATATGTAGTTCTATTTTAAGTACACAGCGTAACATGTAAATCTATTTCACTGCATTTACAAATCTCGCAATGACGTAATGTTTATTCTCGCAAACCTTGCTATTGTACTATTCACAAAGGTGTTTACTAAGGCAAAATCATGTAGGGTAAGCAAATCATTATACTGTAACTCAGATTAAATAAAGTACATGACGTAACAATTGCATTTATCACACCGTTCAAAACAGGTTCTCCTCAAGTCTGTATGTCTGTATGTCTTTGCTGTCTTGCAGAAACCGCTTGATAACCTGACTCCAAATACGTGACATCAACAGACGGTTGGCGTGGAAGTTCCAAGATGTCAATCAATCATTTCTTGCTAAACTACAAGACCAATGCTCCTCCATGATGTTTGTGCAAAATCAATGGAAAGCGCACAAGGTCTATTTTCCTAATTTGACATTCTGGAGATCAGTTATTGCAGATATAGTATTGGGTCCGTTGTGACTTCTGTTATATTCCTTGTACATATCAAGAACTTTTGAAGAGCATTTCTAAATCATTTGGTAGCCTATCCATTTGTAGACCATGTGTATGTCAAGGATAGCCTTGAATAGCAGGGAAACATGTTACTTGTTTGGTAGCAAGTACAGAATTATTATATCACAACAAGAAATCTGTGTATTTGAGTTTTCTTTTCAGTCCTGCTCAGCCAGAAAAAAATTCCCATACAGTTCTTTAAATGCTGTGAGACTGTACCTAAAAGAGTTGTGTTTTTATATTTCTATTTTTGAGTCCTGCTCAGTCAGAGAAAACTTTCCCATATACAGTGAAACCTGTCTATAACGGTCACCTTTGGGTCCTGAGAAAATTGACCTTTATAGACAGGTGGCCTTTCTGTCTAGGTTGATTTCTGTGGAAAGTGGCCCTTTGGGGTTATGAAGAGTGGCTTTTATACACAGGTGGCTGCTTTATAGAGGTGGCTGGTAATACAGGTTTGACAGTCTGTACCTAAAACTGTTGTATTGTGATTTTTTTCTTTTGAGTCCTGCTCCTGCTCAGTCAAAGAAAAAAGCGTTATTTTCCCCATGCAGTTCTTTAGCTGCTATTTTTGATAGATTATGCTCTACTCAAAACTGTTATGTTCCTAGCAACAAAATTGTTTATGTTGGATTTAGTTCCTATAATTTAAGGTTAACAAATCACTAGAAGCTTTAAAAAGTCACAAAACTCCATATACAAAGATACAGTCAAACCTGTATTAGCTGCCACCTCTATAGAGCAGCCACCTGTGTATAAAGACCACACTGCATAACCCCAAATTGACAATTTCTATGGAAATCAACCTGGATAGAAAGGCCACCTGTCTATAAAGGTCATTTTCCTCAAGTCCCAGAGGTGACCGTTATAGACAGGTTTCACTGTATTCTTAAATTGTCATTCTTATCAGCAATCATTGTGTCTTGGTAACATTATTCGTAAAAACTGATGACAAGGTAGGTTTTCTAGCCCCAGATATAAATCATTTTGGTGGCTAGTTGCTTATCGTCATGACAACTATCCCTAACTACCTCCTAGAAAACTATCACTTGGAGGTTACATTCATTTGTTTGAATTTAATTTTATTTCAAATTATTTTAACTTAAATCAAATGTAATTCAAAATATTCTCTTGAAGGATAGGTGCCGGCATTATTGAGTTTAAAATGTTCATTGGTCTTTATTGAAGCTATGTCTTGAAATGCTGAAGTTGCTCAAAAACACGTTTCAATTTCTTTAGTTTGTTTGTTTGTTCGTTCAATTTAATTTACATTCGAGAAAAATAAAATGATTTACAAATGTGTAGGTCCATTAGAATCAATACAAATTTGTATGTGTATAAGTTTAAAGCCGCGTTTATGCATGCCCGTCTCCTCAACCATCGTCAATTGTCGTCGACGGGGTCAAGTTGAAG
>OFHS01003897.1:815-13315 GCA_900245855.1 Calvadosia cruxmelitensis | reverse complement strand
TTTTCGTCCCGTTTCCATTTCTGCTATCCGGGACGAAAATGATACCGTTTTCGTTCCGTTTACACGACAGTGTTTTGCTTTCCGTACCGTTTTCATTCTGTTTACACGAGGACGCTCCAGTCTTCAATCCTATTGTGTTAGGTGTCTCGAAATAAATGGAAAACATCAGAATGATTGTTTTGGCGCTGAAATATTATTTCTACAAAATATTTTTCATAATACCCGATCGCGGAGGTCTGATCTTTCCCACTTTACTGTAGAATGCAATGATTGCTTTGCTTGGACTTTGATTTTTGTCATTGCGTTTTCCTTTCAATCATATTGGCAATGGCAAAATCCATGACCATGTCGTGGCTAGCTACGGTTAACAACGAAGAAAAATCCAGTCAGGCAGTGAGGCAAAAGTGAGGCCACAGGCTGTTCCGCATCGACAAGAAGAGACGAGAATAATCATTCCAAACGGGGTATCGTTTTGGTTCTGTACCGTTTTGGTCTGTGTACACGACGAAAAAAGCTATCCCCTATGTACCGTTTCCATTTTCAGACCTCGCCGCTAGCGGAGCGATTTGACTCCGCAGAAGCGGTGTGGAGCGTATCGTTTTCATTCCGCGTCGTGTAAACCAAACGCCTATCCGGCGCGAAATGCAAAACGGTACGGAGGCAAAACGGTATCGTGGAAACGGGGCCGTAGCCAAGCATGTATTCTTTTTTCTCTGTAACCTGATAATACTTCCTGAACTGCTCCTGATAAATGTAAATCACTAAACGTCCGCAGTTGACATTTACTTGGATAGGGGAATTTTTGATCGACACGAGCTTTAACTCTTCGTAGTTCATCTTTTTAAACATCCCTAACGTTAAGTGCTCATAAATCCCTCTTCTCACAAAAATAAGTTTTGTCAATCGAAGTTAAAAGTTGCAAATCTGTTTTAATTGTGAGATCTTCTATTTTTATAAAAAAATTATCTGATCTCCCTAAATAGTAAAGGACTTGATCTAAGACAAAATGGCGTCTTGCCTTCAAAACTGACACCCTCAGTTTGTAGTTGGAGGTGCACTTGAGGTCTAGCAAGGAACAAGATGCGACAGAAGAGAGATTGATCTTGTAGGTAAACACTTTTCTATGATTTTACAAAGAGAAACACGCCTGAGACAATAAATGCTAAAGCCATTACAAATAATACAGCGTTGCTATGAAACAGCTATGCTGACGAACAGCTTCATGAATTCAGTGAAATAATCACAACATGACTCAGTTTCTAGTCAATGGTAAATATTAGGGCATTTCTAGCGAATAACCTGGACAAAGAGATAACAAATTGGCAGTAATCAAAACCAAAAAAATGATAGAACACTCTGTTTCACTAATGTGACCGATGTTAGCTAGAATCGATAGAGAATAGACGTGGTATCTCCAGATCAACATAGCGTCATAGCAATGCAATGTAACACAGCATATGAAATCTCTGAATGCTTGCTAAGCAGTTGGATTCATCGGAGTGGTTGTAGGACTTACAACAGTTAGACATGCATTCCAGATTTGTGGTACAGTAGTATCGAGATTAAAGCTACACCAAATCGCTCAAACGTCACTGAAAAAGTTGTAGGTGAAAAAGTTGTACACTAGTACCCCAATCATGCAGCAAAAGCTCGCCAATTTTCAGTAAACATCAGAGCCATTATCACTTCAAATGGATCAGTTGTAGGGTATTTATTGAAGTCATTCCTGCGTCTAAGAACAACTTATAGCGGAACATTGCAAGTTAGTTCACACGAGTAATTGCCAATACTATATTGAGCTATTGCTGTACGGAAATTCAATCATTATCTGCGATAGGGATAGCTTTAATACTGTCTCATCGTGTTGTCGATCCATTGTCTCAGGGCTGTCACTCTGGCGAACATCGAATAGGATTGCGATGAGGAACATTGCTTAGATCCGAAGCTGACCACACCATGTAATTCGAATGCACCAGAGTTGCCATTGCGGCAAACCAATGGACCACCACTATCACCTTGGCAACCACTCTTGCGTGTACGACCACCGTCTCCAGCACATACCATCGTACTAGAAATCTTCAAAGTGAACAAATAGATTTCATCAGACCATTTGGATATAAGATGTTTGATGCTATTTTCGAATTAACTGCTATTACTATGCTGTGTTTACCTGTGGGAATCCTCCTCTGTTGTTCCTCTGGTTGTATTGATTGCATGTCTGACTGTCGGCAATGGGCATCGTGGCTTGCTGAAGAACATGATGCATCTGACCATGACTGGATGTCTTACCCCAACCTGAGATCGAACAAAAGAGATTGATATATTGATTTACACTTATGCTTATAAGTTACTCATTTCATTAACTTTCGGAGTGGAAGGATCTCTATGAATGCCGAGATGTTGCTAGGTAACACTTTTGTCGAATCACATTTTTAGCCAAATCGAAACTTAATTCACCGCGTACAGTAAAGTCTAAATTGTAGAGTAGCGCGTAGCTACACATATTTTATAATGTATAACCGTATAGTATTAGTGCAGTTTTCTGCCTTCTATACCTGTATTGTTTTGATGCTTTTTCTATCAAATACACACACACAGTAAAGGCGTGAGCTATTTCTGAACAATACCTGTGAGATAGCATTTCGTTCCAACTGAAACATGTCCTCCTTGTCTTGGCAAACACACGGTTGAAACTCGGTTGTCGATCTTGACCTGTCGTTCCAGTTTGATCAATGCAATGTCACTCTCGAAGTTTTGCATCGTGAATCGAGGGTGACTGATGACTCTTTGAGCGCGGTAGACTTGCTCGCTGCCCTCATTGCGACGCATATCATGTTCTCCCAATCTAAGATAGAAACGTCCGACTTGTGAGTTTCAGCGTGCGGAACATATATGGCGCACGGCAGTGAGTAGTATTATTAGTTGCTAACCTGCTGTTGCCATAGTGATTGAAAATGAATCAATAGTTTTGTTATTTATAGTTAAAAATATAAATTAAATACACTTTTCTGACAATTATTCAACTTCTACAAATTTGCCGCGGATGCTCTCGACGTTTCTACGCTGCATAGCTAGACTTAAGTTTGCGATGAAATCGAACTTGTTCGATTTGACATTCAATTAAGCGCTTAGTTCATCAACGAAGGCCTCGACTGAAGGACCAAATGCTCCTAGGGTTTCTATAACAATCTGGGCGAATAGGAATTGGTTGAACTAATTATCGGTGACGAAGATGACAATTGTGAGACTGATCTTAAAAACAATTTAGCTGTGATCAAGGATGATACTAACGCTAGCGATTGAAGATAGTACTACAGTGTAACCCAGTTAGTATCACTTCAGTGAATATCACAACACGCTGAATATCACTTCAGTTTGAGAGCAAAGTTCTGTGGGAAGCAACTACTGCTCAACATCACAACTCGCTTACTATCACGAATTTGGACTGGAGAACCAAAGTGTTGTTAACGAGGTTACACTGTGTTTTGTTTCTTGCATTTCTAAGGAACATGGAGAACGTTTGTTAAGCACAATTCACATGGACTTACACAATGGTAAATGCACTTGGGTTGTATTCCTTTCCTTGTACGCAATGAGCTGCAGTGATGACCCATTGGTTTGAAATCAGCGATCCTCCGCAGCCAGGACGTCCATTATGCTTCATAAGTGCTTGCCATGGCCACGAACCAGGTCTAGCTGTCGTTCCAGAGATCACTCTTCCGAGGCTAACTGCAGGCACACCACATTTACCTATGATGGAAAGACAATGGAAAGCATGAGACATAGTTTTCTGATGAGGTATGCTATCTCAAATATGTGCAGACTCATTTTATTAGATAACTAATAACAACATACAGTTATATTTTTTCAGATAATCTATAAATTTCTACTCTCAAGAACGTAAATTGATAAAAGCAGCATCAAAAATACGGTACAAACGTGTGACAGCGTGTCAAGCCATCGTCACTCCTTTCAGGCTGCTGGCGTCCGTCTGTGGAACGGTCTACCATTGCATATGAAGACGGTTGCTTGCAGGACTGGGTTCAGCAAGATGATTAGAAAGTATCTGCAGTAGCATTAACATTTTATCATTA
The DNA here is from genome assembly GCA_900245855.1 of Calvadosia cruxmelitensis. Classification (NCBI taxonomy): domain Eukaryota; kingdom Metazoa; phylum Cnidaria; class Staurozoa; order Stauromedusae; family Kishinouyeidae; genus Calvadosia; species Calvadosia cruxmelitensis. Next base: position 9,221 of record OFHS01003897.1, on the reverse strand, counting down.
CTAATATTTGAAAAAAAAAAGAAAAAAAAGTGTATTAGGAACATTTTTGTATCCATACATTGCAATGCCATATTTGTATCTGCACCATGAATAAAAGCTATTGAAAGCTTATTGGTTTATTCAGAATAAATGATGATGATGATGATGATGATAATAACTTTCTTGCACAGAACAGTTCTCAATTATGAAAGCATTAGGTTACTACATTAGTGATGCACTCACCAGGTCCAGGTTTCCCAGTCATAGGAGGAGAGACGGTTGATTTCGTAGCTGCAGATTATAAAAAATAATGGAAACATAAATTATCCATTATCCATGCTATATTTTGAGGTATTGTTGAGCCAAGGCCAAATAGATCATGTTTTTAATGATTTACTAAAATCATTTGGAAGCACAATTAGTTCTGACATCAGGTAGCATGAAACATTATAGGAAGACATGCATAAGGTAATATATTGCTAGAGACAAATGCCAATAGATGCTCAGATGTTATTAGACATTTTTCCGGTTTGACAACGAAGGAAATGATATTATGAGAATCACTTGGGTGACCTAGTTGTACATGGAATTTTAAACGTAAAATTGATTTAAACTATAGCAAGGATCTTCACAATCTTGATTACAAACTCATAAAATCTGAAGCCAACATTCAGAGTGATATGTGCAGTATACACTGCAGATACTTACAGCAGAAGTTGCATGATTTGGCGCAATTCTCCTTCATGTAGATGCGATACCGTGTACTTTGACACAAGTTCATTCGAACATAATAGGGACAGTCCACGTTGGCTGCATCTTTACAACCTTCAAACAATGACAGCAAAAGTTATATCATAACACTGCAATATACTTATCTTCAATTCTCCGTCATATAGTAAGAAGCCTATATCCAGTACAATAATATTTAAGCGTTTTAAATGTTTTGCGCTAACCCTTTAAGCCACATATATTGACATAGTAATATGCCTATTCTGAATATTTCTATGGTTTTCTTTAGAACATATTTTGTTTTAAGAAATTAGATTCCTTGAAACAGGTACAAGATCATTGAATGGAAATATTTTAAGTACGAAAATTAAAATTAAAATGTATTTCATTTTGCAGAAAATTGGCACGGTTCTTCTTATTCTTCGCTTAGACACTTCAATAAAATGTTTGCCTTTGACACTCGCGTAGTTCAAATTACTCGCTATTTGTCACATGACACATTTCATCTCAGTGTTCTACAATGCTTAACTTGAATATGAACTGTAAACTTGTCGATTAAAGCTTTGCAGAGACAAATTTTGAATCGTAATCTAACCTGTAGTAGGTTTGTTCGTTGGTTTCGTAGTTGGTTTCACACCTGGAAAATGATTGCATAAGAGATTATATAGCTGAATGGAGTTGCGAACGGGCTTGCGAACAGAGGATAGATGCTATTAAGCTCATCAGTACAAGATGAGTGTGGCCGTGGTGCTATCCGATGGGAGGTTTGTAATATGCGTTGGATTCTTCTCGTATGAGAGCCCTTTCACAACCCCGACCCAAAGGGGCACCGTCACTCTTATAATTAGTGGAAAACTACATCTATTTACTTACTTATCATTACATTGTAATATAATACGTATTTTATAATGAGTAAGGGTGAGTGGGGAATTTTTTCTCGATTCCATTATCCGACGCCTTATTGTTCTGCTGTTTCCGTGTGTTTAGATTTGGTGTAGTTGTCTTCGCTCGCGATATCTAGGAATGAGTGACCCTAACTATAGCACATGGATATGGCAAAGCCACCAGATTACGCGGAACCAGGACCATTAACGTCAGTCTCACATGACGAGCTCCGTTGCGCAGGAGCCTGAGTACGACTCGACCCAGACTAACTCCGCTGCTAAATTTCGTACTACGATCCAGGTCTGGCCCTTAATTTCTCAGAAATGTTACTTAGCTTCATTGCAATATATCTGCAGGAATATGACAGTCTTATAGTATCAATTCTGAATTGAATACAACGTGTAATGCCTCGCAATACTGTCATGTCACAGCCTCGTTCCGTCCCATTGAAGTTCGATTGATTATGAATCAGCAATACTACTACATTCTATATTGATTATGGATTGAATCAATTATAATTTCTATCATAATATTGATATGGGTTGAGTATTAAGATTTATCAACAACGTAATACACTTAAATTTTTGAGAAGGATATTGGATGCAGTTGTAGCATAGGTGCATGCACACAAACAGACAGACAAGCACAACAAAAGAAAAAAGAAAAGACACACACAATGTGCGAAGCTTTTATGGACATACCACAGTAGTTGCATGTTCTTGGACAGTTTTGACGTAAGTAAGTTTTGAAGTTGAAATCTTGGCAGTAACGAGCGTATTGACGGCAGTCGACGAACGAAGAATCTCTGCAAACTGAGAATGAATCTATTGCAATAATTAACATCAAAGATATAAAGTTAGCTCCTATGAAACAACATTATCATAATTATTATTCATCTCTAGATGAAATCATATTCTATTTAACAATCAATAGAGAGGGGCCGATTAAAATCTTACCGCAGTAGTTAGTATAGTTGGAGTAGCTGATTCGATATCTTTTCTTTTTTATTATCCTGCTATTTACAGATATATTCATTCTCATATGTGCTCATCACGATAACGCACGAATCGTCGCTTGGCTAATGCTCATACATTTACCTTGACCCGAAGTTGCAGGGATGATGACAAGGACGATCAATAAAAGCTTCATGATGACAAAAAAAAAAGAATAAATTTCAACCTATAGGTCCTCTGAATCTGTGTTGTGGATCTACTTTGATGCTCTTCTGTAGTAGACTGAGCTTCTTTTATAGTACAGAGAAGGCGTTTTTCGGTATGCTAATAATTTCTTGCAGAATAATCATGTTGTTTGCATATGCTCATAAGATTTGGTAACACCGAATCCAATCTAAATCAAACGACTTGTTTATTTATTTAGCTGAAAATTTGTAAAGATTGACATTCACCAATCAGTTCTTGGGACGCTTATGTTCCACAAACTTGTTTTACAATACCGTGATGTACAATTTGAGATTATATAGTTATTTCAAGTAATCCACATGCTATTCGAGAAGTACAGCTTGAAAACTACATTTGATCCGCATCATATCTTGCTGCCATTGATCCTAACATGCCGCAGTATCTTGCAAACGAAAACAAACATCTTCCCACCACTTGTCTACGCCTAGTTAATGATGCTGTTATGAGTAGGCACAGGCTTGATAACAAAGACCGGCGACGTCAAGAAGTGGGTTTCTTTACACAGCGGTGACATTTATGCTCTTGAACAACATAGGATTGTGATATCGAAACTTGCTGCATATACATGCACTCTACAAAATTTAACCTTTTATTAGTGTCGTAGGCCCAAATTACAATATATTGGTTGATGATGAAACTTTAGGGCGTTGTCATGCTTTGTTGTATGTCTCTTATGATCTGTATTTCGACAGAACATCTTTATTCATATAACCATGGTTCTATTCTAGCGATTAATTTCAAAAGCATTATGTGGTATCTATTTTCATATCTCGAGTTTTGGAGGTTTTCGGAGGTTCTACCAGGGCAGTGCATCTAAACATTCATAGCAAACACAATTATTTGCAATCTCTTTCTCGCGTCAGTTAGCCTCCTATATTAATCTCTAGTATTCTAATTTCCGTTTATCATAATTATATAAACATCGTTTCCGTCTTGTATCCAGCGAGGAAGAGAGTTAACCAGAGAGCTTAATATTAAACATCTCATCACCAATACACGCCTGGTTATTCCTTAGTACTTAGTCAAGGAAGAGATTGACTACATTATCTTGCTTTCCGACTATTCCCGTGATCATTGGTGCTTGAATTATTTTTCTAATTGTTTTCATTTAATTCCCATCTCTGCTTTTGGTGATCTAACATGCATACTATGAAAAGAAATTTGCAGGAATAAATTTGAACGCCTGGATTGACTTGAGTAGGGAATGATAATCTTTGTCGTCGTAGCAACACTGTCAGCCTGTTCGCTACCGCCTTCCATCAACTATCGCATGTACTTCGTGAGAGTGTTACTGTCAGATGCCATAGTGGTTTATACATTTGACATAGATAGCAAAAAGGAAGTTGATCTGTGATTATTAAAGGCAACAAGCTAATACGTTGCACGTCATGGATAGGGGTCAACCGTATTATATTTGAATGCTATTTAGCAAGTCTCGTTTGATACTGTTAAAATTAAACCCAGATACCTACTATTACAGAGGAAGGCAATGCTATGTCGTTTTAATGTTGTATTAGCTTTCTGAGCTTATATACTGTATATTATGAGAGTGTAGAGATTCTGTCACATCTTTCTGATTCTTTCAGGTTCTATGTGACTCCACATATGACCTTAGTATAAGTAAACACAAATCTGATTGAGGACAACCATTCTAAATGAGCAGCTTTTCAAATCTAATCGTATTATTATCCCACTAGCGAACACCACAGCAATAGATTTAGCATATAGCACTCAGATGCATAACGCTATCGGCTCGTGCAAGTACTTCTTCCGTCCTGACGCTATTCACGTCAGCGGACTGTATCTTATGTTACGTAGCTTGATCTCATTGCCTGTCTTTTGTTATTCGTTCCCTGTATTCATGTAGATTCAAACTACTTCTTATTTCTCCCGACTGTTGGCTCTTGTTATTGTGTCTCGATTTCTGCTGATAATGACTAGCACAGTCCTTACGGGGTTATATAAAAGAAACTGCGAACAAGAAAGAAGCAGTATAATCTTGCGTATAATAGTTAGCATTTTACAGCTTCAAAATTTCGAGTAACAGTTTCATTACATATATCAACGCTTGCTTCTTTGAGAGAAGCATGGCCTTAGTTTGATATAGTTTTCTAAGCACATATCACGAAATATAGCGAGCATTCCAGTCAGACACGTAAGTTTAATTTATCAAAGTGTGTGAATTCACACAAATATATCTATTTTACCACGCAAACCCCAGAAGATGTGAGACACCATTTTCGAGAAATTGTTTTATTGCTGCAGTATCTCTTATGAAGTCCAGCTTCACATCAGTCATCAGTAAACAGCATGCTATTTCACAGGATTACAAAATTAATTATACAGTGAAGACAGGTTACTTTTACAATGTTTTGCTATTTAGTATTGTCTCATTGTATTGTCGATCCATTGTCTCAGGGCAGTCACTCTGGCGAACATCGTGTAGGATTGCGATGAAGAACATTGCTTGGATCCGAAGCTGACCACGCCGTGCAATTCGAAGGCTCTTGAGTTGCCATTGCGGCAAACCAATGGGCCACCACTGTCACCTTGGCAACCACTCTTGCGTGTGCGACCTCCGTCTCCAGCACAGACCATTGTGCTTGAAATCTACATGGCGAACAGAATAATGTTATCAAAGTAAAACAATATTGTTGCTTTTGTAACAGCGAGCGATACTATATACTGTACACCCAATCCTTTCATTCAGACATTGAAGTATTTATGTTACAAACTGAGGATAGCTTCAGTTATGTTACTAACTTCTCACTTGACATAACATACTGATAGTAGATAAAGCAGTAATGGATCTGAAGTGCTAGCATAATTTTTTTTTTTAACTGTGGGAATCCTCCTCTGTTGTTCCTCTGGTTGTACTGATTGCATGTCTGACTGTCGGCAATGGGCATCGTGGCTTGCTGAAGAACATGATGCATCTGACCATGACTGGATGTCTTATCCCAACCAGAAATCGTAAACAATAGATTGATAAATTGGTTTAAATGAACACAGGAGGGACTGAGATGAATAATTTCCGAAATGGAAGCACATCTATGCTTCCACAGAGATTATGTTAGCTAACACGTTTTATCATGCTATTTGTTATCGAGTTATACAAATCCAAATATCTAGGAATGTTTAAATTAAGACAAGGAGCCGCTGATTTACGCATTTAGATGAAAACTTCTCTGTTAAAGTCAGAAAAAGTTAAATCATAAAGTCTTTATTTGAGCTCATAGTACGTTTCAGCGAGCATTACCTGTAAGGTAGCATTTAGTTCCAACTGAAATCTGTCCTCCTTGTCTTGGCAAACACACGGTTGAAACTCGGTTGTCGATTTTGACTTGTCGTTCGAGTTTGATCAATGCAACGTCGCTTTCGAAGCTTTGCATAGAGAATCGAGGGTGACTGACGACTCTTTGAGCGCGGTAGACTTGCTCGCCGCCCTCGTTGCGACGCATGTCATGTTCGCCCAATCTAAGACAGAAAAATACGATTTGTGAGTTTGAGGGTGAGCAGCATGTGACACAAAGCAGTGAGTAATTTATTAATTGTAACTTTGTTGATTTTAGTGATTGGAATAATTATCACGAAGATGAGAGTGTCGAGACTGATCTTTAAAACAGCCAGAGATCAATGATGATGATACTAATGATGGTAATTAAGGAAGCTACATGAATAATGTCTGTTAAACACAAATCCTATAGACTTACACAATGGTGAATGCACTTGGGTTGTATTCCTTTCCATGAACGCAATGAGCTGCAGTGATGACCCATTGGTTTGAAATCAGCGATCCTCCGCAGCCAGGACGTCCATTATGCTTCATGAGTGCTTGCCAAGGCCATGAACCAGGTCTAGCTGTCGTTCCAGAGATCACTCGACCAAGACTAACGGAAGGCACACCACACTTTCCTGTGAAATTAAGAAAGGCAGTAGAGATCAGAGATGTATAATTTCCTATGATGTATATTAAACGCTTCTATTAACAAAACATTCAGTTCATCGTGTTTTGTAACAGGAACAGTTATTTACCAGACAATTTTTTGAATAGCGATCTCACTGAATGCATGTGAAAGCATGCAGCGAAATGACCCTTTCTAATGACGATTAGCTCCTAGAGATGAAATCACTACGTTTACTGCTTTATGAATATATAGAGAGAGGAATATGACTTACCAGGTCCGGGTTTTGCAGTCACTGGAGGAGAGACGGTTGACTTCGTAGCTGAAGATAACATATTGGAATCCTCGATTATAAATACTATCGTCACTCTATGGTTTTTGCAAAACGTGCCTATTTCTAATTAGTATTTCAACTAAATCCTGTAAGATTTGTATAATGTATCGTGTTATAACCGTTCTAGTTGCAATTAGACGGCGCATTTCAATAATAAAATGTTAATGCTAGCTTATAATTCTCTTTTTCAACATAATAATATGCAGGAAAATGAACCCAGTAATCTTAAATCTGAATTGAACAAAACAATGCACAATTTCTTTATCCTGACATTTTTGCTAAGAAACAAAGCTGCTACAATTTATTCGAGAGTTTAAAACAGTACAAGATCAGAAATAAATAGATTAAACTTAATCTAATAAGAAAATACAATAATATCCTAAATTAAATAAATACCTCTAAAATAACAACCTATTTACTAACTATTTACAAAGCTGCTACCGTCATTGATATTCTACAATAGAGATACTTACAGCAGATGTTGCATGATTTGGCGCAATTTTCCTTCATGTAGATGCGATATCGAGGGCTTTGACAAAAGTTCATTCGAACATAATATGCACAATCCACGTTAGGAGCATCTTTGCAAGCTACAAACAAGGAATGCACAAGATAGATAATTTCAAACATTTATACTGAGAGAACATTTATGACATTAATTGCACAATAAATATATGCCGAACATCAATTACATATGCTTACCTGCAGTTGGCTTATTTGTTGGCTTGGTCGTTGGCCTGACACCTATAGCGAAAGAAAAACATATTTAAGATGAGAAGAGTACATGAATAGAATAAATCTGCAGAAGAGAATAACTGTATGATTCTTTTCTGTAGACATACCACAGTAGTTGCATGTTCGTGGACAGTTTTGGCGTAAATAAGTTTTGAAGTTGAAATCTTGGCAGTAGCGAGCGTATTGACGGCAGTCGATGAACGACGAATCTCTACAAACTAAGAATAATAAAAGCAAAAATTAGTTTCAAAACATAATTATAGATTAACTGTGATATTCAACTTGATAGTCTATATTTAAGTGGATGATTATATTCTTACCTTGACTCACAGTGGCAGGAATAACAATAAGGACGATCAGTAAAAGGTTCATGGCGACAATACGATGAATTTCTCAGTTGAGTTGATTTCCTGTGAATCTGCTGTGGAGTGATTTCGATGGTCTTCTGTTGTAGACTGAGCTCATTTTATAGCAGACAGAAGGCTGTACCCGGTGTGCTAACTATGTCTTGCGGAACATGTCATGCTGTGATGTTCGCCACGGTGGTGCCCCATGCTATCTATCGAACGAGTTTCGTCTTGCACAAGGACGCACTAGAGCCGCCAGTAGGAAAGACTTCGTGCTCCGGAAGTGCAAGAAG
>OFHS01003896.1:0-15416 GCA_900245855.1 Calvadosia cruxmelitensis | reverse complement strand
CATTCAGTTCGTTCTTTATTTTCGATTCCTGCTCCCTCTTTTTACCCTTGAAGGGTTGGAAGCTCTGTTGAAATTTTCGGTTGGCAGATCCGTCTGTAGCTGCTGTGTTCCATTTCTAGACCCAAGGAAAGAAACCGCGGTTGCTGGTAAAAGTATCAACCTGGCATTGTCAGTGAGGGGACGTGCTGCTTTGGCTCAAGTTGGTGTTGAGGATGATGTGAGTTGCTTTTGCTGAATGTGCATTTTACATTTTCGTGTGTGGATGTGGTTGACTGGTAACAGCAACTGTTGCACTTTAGGTCGTCAATGATGGCATTCCAATGCATGCACGGATGATTCACGCTTTGGATGGGTCATGCACTGAGCTCCCTTACGGCAACAGAGGACAAGTGCGTTGCAGTCGCTTATGTTACATTGAGTTGATCTTGTGATGCTCTCTTTGAATATGATCAATAAACATCTGTCTTGTTTTTAGTACATTTTATCAGTCAATAGAAGAAGACTAAATGAGCATCTAATTGAAGGTTTGCTTTACAAATCATCCATCATGAAAATGTTTGTGTTAATGTAACATAATATTTGAGCTTGCTCTGTCAGTTATCAACCCCGCATTGTTTCATTCTTGTGTGATGTGTGTGCTATATTTGTTGTCGCTCCGCCTGACGCCACAGTTGCCGAGACCAAACCAAATGCTAAAGTCCACTTCAGTCACAAATTGGTGTCTGCAGATCTGGAAGAGGGATCGCTTGTTTTTGAGAGGTAAGATCTGTCAGATGGTTTTTTTAACAGGTATATATGATTGCTTGGGCGTTTATTGTTGCCTCTGGTCTGACTGATGTGTACTGAGAGGACTGGGTATGAGTTGATGGGCTCCTGATGACTAATTATTATTGTTTAGGCCCGATGGAAGTAAGCTATCATATCACGGAGACTTGATCATCGGCTGTGATGGAGCATTCTCTTCAGTTCGCAAGACCATGATGCGCAAAGTCAGGTAATTTGACGTCCTGCTAATAGTAAATGCCTTGACGCCAATAATGCTGTTAAATACGGATGACTAACCAAGTCCAGTTCAGATGGATTTGAGACAAACAAGCTCACATGTTTTCAAATGTGCAGACGACTGGTTTGTTGTGAGTGCAATGTGCGTTCATACTTATTTTTATTTCTGATGGTCAATTGTAAAAATTGCTCATTACAGCTCAAATTCACATGTTTGAAAAATGATTTTATTCCAAGCTGCATCTGGGGTACTGAATAAAGTAATTATTATATTTCCTGATAATGATCATGCCCCTGTAAGGAACCCTCATAGATATTCTGGTCTTTGACAGGACAAATTACGAGCAAACTTACATCCCTCATGGCTACAAGGAGATCTGTCTGCCGCCGAAAGATGGGGACGTGAGTTGACATTCATCCGTTGTGCATGATTGGCTTCCTCCAGGAGTGTATTGTTTGGATGGCGCCATTATGGTGCATCGGTGGCATGGTGTTTAAGCTTTTTGTTTTCTTTCACATAAATCAGTATGCAATGCCTCTTGGGTATCTCCATATTTGGCCAAGGAACACCTTCATGATGATTGCTTTGCCCAATCAGGTATGATTCCACTTAGTCACTGTTGATTGCTTGTCGTTGTGTTTTGTAATGGATACTTGACTTATAGCAGCAGGAGATTGTCCATTGACGAATTGATACTACTGAAGCATAGGCCACATTGAGTAAATAATTTACTCTAAGTAATTAAATTTTATACAATTTCCTATAATAAATATGTTTATTAATTATTATTTAATTTATGTTATTCTTAGATGTCAGAGCATTTAATTTAAAGTGATATTTTACTAAAATTGCTACTCTTAATTAGTATTCTTCGCATTACAGTTGACTATCTAGGAACCCTTCACTGCGTATAATTATAATACTGTCTCTATGGATACCAACATTGGACATTTGCTGTCACGGGTGACTAACGCGTGACATGACTGCTGACTTGTTGCTCTTGACAAACTATCTCCTGTTTTGCGTAACTCAATCGTCTTTCTCCATTGTATTTTCCAAGGACAAGTCGTTCACCTGCACGCTCTTCATGCCATTCGAAGAGTTCGATCGAATCAAGACTGACGTAAGAGCCAATCACTGTCGCTGTCCTTCCTGTTGTCAGCAGTCGTTGCCATGGGCACGTCAATTGAATGCCTGGTGTTGTTGTTGTTGTTGTTGTTCGGCAGGCTGACGTCATGGCGTTCTTTCGTAGGGAATTCCCTGATTCGATTCCATTAATTGGAAAGTGAGTAAAGAACACGTGTCGATTATTCGTTGATGTAATAATGTTTCTTTGATTTAGCCAATGGTGCCTTCATGCTTTGGGCGAATGAGGAAGTAGCAAGGTCTCTTGATTTGAAAGTGTTCTGTTGTTTTTAGGTCGCAATTGTTGTCTGATTTTGCTGCTAATCCGGTTGGCGATGCCATATCAATTAAGGTGAGATTAATTGCCATTTATGCATTCAGCGTTGCCAGCATTATTTGATTTGACACTAGCATTGCTCTGTTCAATGATGCTGAACGCATTGAAGACCCTTTCTTGAGGAGGCCAATGAAGGAGTGCAATGGAATATGCTAGGCTGATAGTGTTTGCATATGGACGTCGATTCTACGCCTAATTGAGCTATCATTTCTCTGCTCTTTGAATGTGGTTGATGGATTTGGTAATTGTATTTTTCCTTCGATCAGTGCTCTCCTTACCACTACAAGGATCGTTGCGTCATCAAAGGCGATGCTGCCCATGCGATGGTGCCCTTCTACGGCCAAGGCATGAACTGCGTACGTCACCCCACCCCTCCCCCCACGAATCCATCCCCTCCTGTCGCATCGGTCACGTGCAATGTTCCTTCCTGCGCAGGCGTGGATTGATTTTGCTACTTTGAATCGACAGGGATTTGAGGATTGCCTTGTCTTCGACGAAATCTTAAGAGCCAACGACATGGACATTAGTGAGTTGGTGCAGCCAATTAATTGTGTGGTGTACAAATACCTTTCCCTCCCTCCTTCCCTCCTGCCATAGTTTGATAAAGACTGCAGAGCTTTGACAGCAGTTGTTCTTACCTTGTTTGATGACGTAATGGCAATTCCTCAAAATCAAGATGCAAGAGATCTATATTCGGTCGAAAACAAACGCTGTAGTAATCTACTGAAAGATGATGAAATTCAAATTATAAATGTGCTGGATAGAGCTCACAAGAAGCCTTGGACATTTTTCCAAAGATGCAATTCCCGTCATGCTGTTCCAATCGATAACGAAACATTACACTCTTCGTTCAAATTTCTTGTAGATCCTCACAACAGACCCCCAGTTTTCCATGATTTAAATATTTCTTCCTTGGACATTGATGCTTGGTTCAACCTGCCATTCATTGAAGATGCTATCCTTATATCTACATCAAAATGGAATCTCCTGGTATCGATAAGCTCTGTCAGTTCATCGTGTTCTGAGCAATTCGCATCAAACTATATCATTTATTTTATATTAACATGATGTATTATTGTTTCAAATTGTCTACCTTGTTAAAGGTGAAATAAACAGATGAACTCCTTCCTTCCCTCCGCCCCTGGAAGCTTGTACTGTGCCCCTCATCCCCGATCCCGAGACCCTTTAGGCCATAAAGTGATGGTATAACGCGACCCCTTCGAGCTTATGATGCCAAGGCCGATGCTCTATTCACTTTGCATTCTCAGCACGATGGCATGTTGATTGCAGTCTCTTTGGTGTGACAGATGACGCAGCCATCGGACTGACTGATTGAATCGTATGATGGCCAGATGTAATTGATTTTATGTCAAAGGAAACCAATCGTCTTCTCTCAACTGTTCGTAATAAAGAGGCTTCATGACCAATAATAATAATTATGATAGCTAGTCTTCTTCCTATACTGTAATTCGTCGTCATTTTGTCTTGTTCATTCCACAAGGGGCTACGCTTCAAGAGTACTCGGAACAGCGACCGATTGACGCCCACAGCATCTGTGATCTTGCTCTTTACAATTACGTCGAGGTAAGAATATAGATCCCTCGGCCTCAGTCCCCTGCCTTCGAAGGGTCTCTTACACGTGCTCCGTTGCATGTCTTTGTGTTTGCAGATGCGATCGCATGTCAACTCGCGAGTGTTTCTGCTGAAGAGAAGCGTCGATCGCCTTCTCCATTGGCTCTTTCCAAGCACGTGGGTGCCACTCTATACAATGGCAAGTATAACAGCTTCGCGAGCAAGTCTCGCACCAGCACAAATCATTGCACACTTGTTGGCGCATTCGGCACAGTACAAAGGGTCATGATAGACAGACAGACAGACAGACAGACAGACGCAGTGTAGTCTCTCAATTACAGTGCAATGGTTCATCGACAATGTGTTAGCCGGCTTGCGGCAAGTACGACTACCAAAAGACAAAACTTATCACTGATTCTGTTTGTTGCTACTTCTAGGTGACGTTCTCGCGACGTAGATATCACGAAGTCATTCGCAAGAACAAACAGCAAGACAAGGTCGGTATGCTTCGCAATTGGGCTTGTGCGGGAATGTTTGCTGACCAAGTTGACTGTTGGCAATGGTTTGTTTCAGATTCTGACGTTTGCCTTCGTGGTATCGGCCTTGGGTTGCTCGTATCTCGCGTATCGAACTGTCAAACATTTGAGAAGCCCCTCGCCGCCGCCCACCTGGCCGACATATGCTTATGAACAGCTCAGCCGATGGTACAACGAAGCCTGGTAATGGCGAAGGTCTGTCTGCTGATTGGCGAACGACCACGTGACTATAGGTTGCTGCTTCCATTCAGCGTGTTTTCTGATGTGACGTGGCGTGCAGTGGACATTGACTGCGACGGATCAGTTACTACAATTTCAAAGCAGCACGAGTGGCAACACGGCCGGTGTGCTTTATTTATTCCGTGTAGTTGTCGGATGGTCAAAGGCATCTTTCTGAATTACATACTTACATGCCGCTGTGCAACCGTGACTAGCACAGATAGAGTCCGAAGCTAGACTATATGTCAGTGCGCGCTGTCTCTTCTCCTGCACTTCGTTTGCTTTAGTAACATTGATCTTAAGCTGCTGTTGTTTACATGTCGACCCACGACAGTCGAGGCACGGCGACGCTATTTACAAAGTGCCAACTCATTGCGCATATAAGGGCCACGGGATGGCCTTGGCCGTGGGCACCAACTCACCGTCTGCTACTAGCGTCCTTCGCGGATGGCACTGAGTCTCCCGTCGACCCAGTCAAGTCCTAACCTAAAGGGTCGAGGCCTTGTCCAGCTCAAGATTGTCCCCTTCCGCTGATTGTCATTCAAATCAGTGTAGCAGTGCACGATGGGATTGATTGCTTTGGTCCCTTGTCAATACGTGCCAGACTCCTGAGGTCATTTACAAGTGCGCAACGTTCTGTTGGTGTGGCACGTCTCGCATTCGACTTTGCAGCAGTTGTGAAATCGACAATTACAGCTGGTCGTCTCTTGTTTGAACTCAGACGAGAAGCCTCGATTGCAGCACAGGATATCGCAACTGTTCAAAGTGAGAGCGTCGGGCACGCACTGGCGATCCTTCGTTCCCAATGATCCGACAGAGGAGTCTGGGCTACAGAAGTCAGGGGAGTCGGTCGTGTAGACCAGGTCCAGTTTCCCAGGGTGCTTTAAAGATGGCTTAACCGGAATGAGGCTGTGGCCTCGGTTATCGACCATGACCTTGACGGCTGAGTCGTATTTCTTTCGCAAGTGGATGCCAATCTCAGAGAATTTGGGCAATCGACGCCAACACGTCCTCACTGCGCATGCACCAGAGATACCATGGCAACGGCATTCTAGCTGAGGTCCGATGTCAAGCGAGATGACCGCCTGCAAAAGCGAAAGCATTGGAAGTGATGGCAAATCAACACATGACGTGCCGACGAAATGGACCTCGCGAATTCAACGCAGCCTCACTTGTCTGCCAGCCTCCTTGTTGTGTCTGTCCAGCATACCCTTGATGTCCCGTTCGCCGTCGCTTTCCATAAGCTCACGCGAGACGATCACGCCGTAGCCAAGCGAATCATCGAGGCACTGGTCGGACCATTCGAACGTCCTGAGCTTGTCTTCTTGACCAATGGTCTTCTTCAAGCGACGCTTTTGTTTCCTACGGCAATTGCAGCCTCGTAACTGTTCTCGGTTGCATTCCAAGGCGATGGAGTATGCGAGGCCGGCTGAATAGATGGCGTAAAGGAATGCCGTCTCAGGGAAACCTACACGAAGCAGAAGTCAGATCGTGTTGGGCAGTCCTAGTATAGATCAAACGACACACGCTGAGTCCGTCGGACCCAAAGGAATGCAATAATCCCTTTCGAAGCAATGACGAAATCAGCAAGATTCCCAAATGGTCGCCATTATATTGGCCAACAAAAAGTCACTCACTGCGTTGGAATTTAAGAGTGTGTTGGGGGCTGAGAACGACTGTCGCTTTACCGGGTTGATCAAGTGGTGATCCATGATGCTGCTGATCAGTACGAGGCATGCTTAGATGTGTCGCTTACCGTGAGTGATGAGACGCGAGAGTGACTTTGCATCGGAAGAGCAGTTCCATCGACGGTGGCGAAATTGTCTTTGACATTCTCGCGCCGACAAAAGCGTTGCGTTGACAATGGAAAAGCCGACGGGGCGTTCGAAAGTGTTGCACAGTTGGGTGGTGTGCTGCAGAAAGACAGGTACCTTGCTGCACACGGAGACGGTGTTGGCCTGGTAAGGGTTTAGCGGTGATCTGAAAATGACAGCGTGACAATAAGTAGACAGATTGACAGGTTGTGTGGACGCACGAGCGACGTGCCTACAATGACACTAAGTAGCGCCCGGCAGTGTTCTGTGACAGCAGCGCAGCCGCAACGACGCTAGACTCACTCACATGATGGCCAGGGTGGTGGCAGTGCTCATCCACGCCACGACGACGACAGAGGTGAGGTATGCTGCTGGCATGGTCGGTCCGCGTGCTGTTGTCTCAGCTCAGACGATCACGCGCCATCACATTTTGACATTCAGATTCATGGTACGACGTCACTGCATCCAAATCACGTTTCCCGTTGACATCCAGCCGCCCTTTACATCTCAATGGCATCATCCTTGCGGATTTGAGCACGCACAATGCCACTGTTAGTTGGCTTAACTCCTGTTGGCTTCTATCGCACTTAAGACCCCGCGTGGTCAATCGCTTGAAATTTGTCAGACCTTTCCAAGTCGCATTAGCCATTTGTTTGTTTGTGATTTAATTTTGTCGCCGTCAATTTCGGCTTGGCTGGCTGGCGAAAGGGTATCATGAGCGACCTCTTTGAGCTTCCAACGAGCGGCCGTGCTCTCCCTGCGCCCAGCGGTGGAATGTTTGAGATTTACAGAGATGTAAGCGCAGCGCATTCCCGTCGTAGGAGGCGGCGCGTAATCTGGCGCTGGCCTAGAAGAGCCGCGAATGATCGATTGTCTAGCATTCGCTTTGATCTTCTAGAGAGACAGTCACATCACTATAGGTAGCCTGCCGTTGATTCTAACTATACTTCAGAATGATAATTCATATCAACGAAGGCGAGTCGTCCTTGAGTTCATCGCAAAAGATGATTACACTGAGATTACATTGGCTAAATCCTGGCACGAACTCCGCAATGAAGCATGACCAGGGTCTTACGGAAGAGGGCCTCGCCCACAAAAGGCACCTACCCACATCCAACGAGGAGAGAGAGAGTGGTGACTACTTGTAAAATCAAGCTTTATTCTCCATTCCAGTGACGTCAGCCGTCTACATAAATTAATAATTATTAAATACATTTTACGTATGCTTAATATTTGGTCTCTCTTTGTTACATTTGACAGCGTCGCTGTTCTTGACTTAGCCTCGATCACATCTACGTCTTTCAGTTACACGTGCTGCGCTGTCTCGTTATGGGGCACTTGTGACACGTCACGCCTCGTTCGTAGTAAAACCTGCAGTTGCAGGAGACGATAGTGTTGACTGACTCCGTTTGCCAGCCTCGTCCACAGCACAGCAGATCACAGCCCTCGATTCCAAGTGACGATGCGTTGCACCGTCGACCGTGCGTACCCAGAGAGCCAACTGCCAGGTTGTAATCGCAGAAATTAGGCGAATTCTCAAAATAGACGAGATCGCTAATTGTAGGTGGTTTAAAGAGCTCGTTAATTGGCTGCATTTGAACGTCGCGCATGCGTCGTTTGTCCGTTGTCTGCATCACTTGGACGTTGGACGCCGTGTCGTATTTGTCCTTGAGGGCGTCGCCGATGACGCGGAACTTTGCGAGGCGGCGATTGCAGATCTTGACATTGCACGAACCAGACACGCCATGGCAATTGCACTGCACCGTCATCGTGTGACGTACAACCTACAACAGCAACAACAACAATTAATTTCAAAGCACCTTAGAATTTAACACGGTCAAAGAAGACCTCTCGCTAAGAGTGCCATCGGGCTTTCATTGGAGATAAATTAACTTTAGCAGAAACTGTCTGTATTGCAATGAGAGTTTGACCTCATCTGCTCGCTGTCCCGTTTTGGCAACGAGGCGGCAAAATATGGGTGATTATACCTGCACTCTGAGTCTTGGTAATCAGGAAACCTCATGCAATGCATTGAGGGTATTTTGTAATTAACAGCCAATGTGCTCCTGAGGACTATCAATTCCATAATCCTCTGCTCTCGTTAAGTGATGGCCACTTTCGACTTCAGATAATTCACCGCTTTTCAAAGATCACCAAAATACAAGATTCTTCAGTTCGGTTGCAGATTACAGTCGTACCCAGTTGATCTCTCATTACTGATGCCTTTAAAATGTGGCATATAGCAGAGCCACTAGGACAGATTTGCATTTAATCAGTGCCAGGATATTAAAAAGTACAAACGGGACATCATCTGATGGGATGACAAACAGGTCGAATGTATCAAAGAGTAAAAGCTCTAATAATCCAAGTATGAACATAGATGCACATCCTATATATATATACAGAATTATAGGTACTGTATATCTATACGTATATAATGCTAATTCAGGGGTTAGGGCGTGGCAGAGGTGCTCTAGTGCCAGTAAGAAGAGATTAAAGTTCCTCTTCGAACAGGATTTAAATTCTTCTTTGTTTAACCCTTTTGTCGATGGTTGCTCTTTTGATTCGCATCTGTCCATTCTTGGGAGTGATGATTTTAAGAGGAGACATAAATTAATCAAATGGAGTAACTATGATTTAGTGGTTTAATAAGAAGCGTGCTTCAGAATTATTGTCATGGCAACTGACTGAAAACATAGTACTGTCTGCAGTCAAAACAACCAAAGCCGGAAACGCAATGAGTCGAATCGAGGTACCATTTGCACTGCGCATGACTATACTTCGAATCGTGACTTCGAATGAACATTAACGAGCCTCAATGTTTACGTGGGTTGATTTCCTGGTTTTGTGTGACCTTATTTGCGTTCGTGCAATTCGAGTCCTGAGACGTATATACGCCATTCCACATCGTTCTTACGCGGTAAGTCGGTGGCATATTGCCATCGATATGATGATGTTATGAATGTTGATTTGTCTTTCCGTTGTGTTCTTATCGGCCCTTTTAATGACCGTGCACATTGATTGGCTTACCGCTCTTCCTGCTTCGTTGTTGTGTAGATTGACAGAAGCCCGGAAGTCTCTTCCTTTCTCTTTGCTGTCCACAAACTTGCGACCAAACTTATCACCAAACTGGATGTTGTCATCGCATCCCTCGTAGACCCAGGCCTTATTTTTCGTCACATCCTGCCGCGTCGTACAGCTGCAGCCCTTTATGCTTCCTTCTGCGCATGCCCTTGTCAGAGCGTATGAGACGCCGGCGGCGGTGATAGAATAAGCGTACGCCGTTTCACGGCAAGCTGAAACGAGGCAGTGGGAATTAGATCGAGGCTATTGTCCCAAAGGACATAAGTTGAAAGAGCAAATGAGTTTCGATATTTTTTGTGATGGTTATTCAAAATGGCGATGACAAGAGACGCAAGAATGTGCGTTGGTGATTTGATATTTAGCTAACCTATTTTGAGTATCTTTCCAAACACCGAATCCGAACTGTAGGCCGAGCAGTTCCAGCGCCGATTTCTGAATTGCCATTGGCACTCCAAGATGGCCGAACGGGCGCCCCTGGCAACGGGGGTTATTAAATCAGGGTGCCTGTCCAGCAGGCGCTGCTGCCTCGTTGTCAACGCCTGGATCTGATTGGCTAATGATAATTGATTGACGTTGACTTGACTGGAGACGGTGCCCAGGCTCCTGCAAAAGAAAGTTCACCATTCAAAATCTCATTTGTGCTTCCATGATCTCCTATCATTTAAAACGACAGCTTAATTAACCTTGTCTCATGTTAATCACTAATTATCTCAATCATCTTATCATCAGTAGATAATTAAAGGAGTAATTTTAGTAGCAATGTGAAGATCATTGATCGAATAATAGGTTTGGTTGTTGTCTTGGCACGGATCGTGGTGCGGTGGGTGGTAATGTTTTGCAGTTTGTTTTTCATTCACATTGTGATTGGCAATAACACGTGCTGCGTCATTAAACAGGCAATCCTTTGACTTGGCATTGAATGAAGAGATGTACTTCCGCCTCAAGGCAGACAGCATTCGATGCAATCTCCGCTCATCTCGTCACGGCCTGAGCTTAGTCTGTCAAGCCCCTACAACGCATCGTAGATTGGAATGTCATGTTATTCGTCAAGTGCGGATATTACGCAAAGTTGTCTAGAAGCTGCATCATCTCCGATTTATCGTAATCCAATTATTAGAAATGGCAACGAACACGGTCCTTTTTGGTAGGAATGTCTCTTCTCATACTCACCTATCCCAGTATAGAGTCGCCTGAAATCACCTGATCAAACTCCGTGTTCCCTAAAAGGCGGTGCTCATATGGATAAGTGTGTAAAATGATAGTTTGATCGGCCGGACTGCGACGGACAGCACCGTCCCAAGCATACACGTGCGGCTTCTATAGAGATTGCTCATGAGGGTGCGACAGAAACAATTCCCTACGCCGCTTCGTCATAAACAGACTTCCAGTTCAACGTTCATCGTATGTCAATTGGAACAGACTATAAGTCGGCTTAGCTGATCCGAAGATCTACGTTGATTCTTGCAAAACGGGAATTGAATCGATGGCCGTCACAAAGCCGTGACGGCCATTCACAATTGAAACATTTAGTTATGATATGTAATCTGTTTGAGAATTTGTCAACATTGCCATGGCGATGACGGCCAATACTTCTAGGGCAATAATATGACGTTTGAGAAGACAGTTAAATGACGACATTACGTCATTCGATGATCCTCCACATGTTGTGTAGTCATAGCTTTGAATCGATCGCTGCTGTTCGCAATAAGATCAAAGCATAAATGATACTACGTGTTCATTTGCAGAAGCCATTTACTCAACAGCAGAGCACGAGGAAACCCATGTTAGCAACGATCTACACAGTTCCTTCTGCGAGCATCGCCGCCAGTGAATGCGTTTTAAAATGGATTGAACTCATCATGCATGCCATGTAGACAATCGCGTTGTTTATATAATCGTGCAGTTGATTTGTTAATGTTACTGTCTGGTGTGCGTTTCAAAAGGTGTGCTTCCCTTTGCGAGTGTCGGCGCTGGCCTCGGCATACTCCTGCTTGCAGACTCAAACGGAGCCGTGCGTCTGACTCACTGGCCGTGGGACTGTTCAATCAGACATTGCGTGGGTCATTGACATGTACAATTCAACCCTCCATTCACCACCTTGTTCAATTCCGTTGGGCTATTTTCGTTCTGTTCACTACATAGAGCGCAAGTGGATGAGGTGGCAGGCATTAACAGTCGCCTAGGCAGCTGCGGTCGCTTCCATCCCTTCGTGTGCCATGCTCTGTTGCTAATAGTAACGGCAGCATAACTACTGCTACGGTCTGTTTTATGATTGGTCGTTCGGATGTTTTCTTGAATTATCGACAAGGCAGTCCGACCGGCATTTGCTTGGCATTCGAAAGCGTCCACGTACGCGAAACAAATCGAGCGGCTGCGACATCCGCTGCTAAGAAAGCGGCGCGGCTTCTCGTTGTCATGGGCGCTGTTTCACATCTTGCAATGGCAGTTGCATTGGGAAAATGGTGGAATATTGGTGGACGCATCGGAGTCAGCTGTGACGCGGCTAGTGCTTCGCTCCAGAGGACAGATTGCCAATGTCTTAGCTGTTGTCTGACCTCAAAGAGCAATGAAGTATGGCTTAAGCACTTCCAATCGATGTACAAATACCAACCCGTTCAGCTGTCTGCTAAGTACGGCAGTTTGTCAGCTCAAAGACAAACGCCAAATGACAAAATCCATCCCCGTCTACTACGCACCACGTGCTAAATACGCGCCTCTTTCTACAGGCCTTCTTTACTTGGAAACGCTAAACCTGGTCGGAAAGACGAAGATCTTGTTTCAGATGCTCATAACCGGTGTCCCGCTCTATATGGCCTTGTGACTGTGGCACTTTGAGCAAGCTCACTCACCACTGTGCGCTCGCTTTAATTCGCAAGAAAGAGAAAGGATCAAATGGAATCAGCATCGCATCACGCGGTCATTGTTAAAGGCTCAATCACGTCGTGCCAGTCCGTCGTTCGAATAAGCACAACTACAAGGGGTCAATTTAAAACAGCCCCTTGTTTCCCTGATAGGGATCGGACCATGCTAATCATTTCGCCACATCAAATCAAGACTAACAAGGGGAACGATTGACTCTAAGTCTATAAATCATGACCAGTCTAGAATCAAGAGACGCAGTGCCATAATGTGTCAGACTCACCACCAGTAAGCGTCAGCCGTAGCCAAATGGACGATGTTGACAACGACGAAAAAGACGGTGACACTAGCCATGCTGATGACGATCACATAACACACCACGGTATGAGCATGCGTCCACGCTGTCACCAGCATCGGGGGTGAGGCAGGGCCGACTGGGATGGAACTCGACCACTGTCCGCACTTGCCACTCTTTATAGCCGACGATAACGCGTTTAAGCATTAATTCCACCCCTGCACACAATATCGTAATCTTTGTCGTGGATTTAGCGGACCAAACGCGCTGTGGATGCCATTGAAGGCTCGCGAGATTTATAGCAGTGCGTCTTACAATGGCGGCAGGTCTCTTACCAATTACGCTGGCATTGTTTGCGTCGAATCCGGTGTCTGTATGTGCCGTGCCTTCGATGGCTTCCACTGCTGAGATCGAGCGGGCACCCTTGTGACACAAGTGCCGGCTGCCATGCGGCTGTATGACGACAAGCAGTGGACGCTGCATCGAGGACCTTACGACGTCCACCGACGCCCGCTCACACAGACACGCCGCCAGGAAGACAAGAAGAATAGAGGACATTGGGAAGCAAACCGCGGTCGAGTCAAGATTCCCCTCTCTGCATACAAGCCGGTGTATGTCACTGCAGGCAAGGCAATGGCGTGCTGCCCCTTGGTCAAAAACGCCGTTTGACCAATCAAAGACCGCGTGTGCTGTGCTACCAAACGCATTGTAATACACGATCGTTGATCATTGTACAACTTTTCACTTAGGCTGAAATCGATTCAAAGGAACGAATACGTCGTCGATTAATCAGAAGAGCAGGCGACTTGTGCGCCGTGGTACTTCACGTGAAGGGCCTGGGCCGACCGGCCGGCTAGCACAAAGGATTTTCCTTCCGAAAAAGATCGGCATTGTCTGTTTATCTCGTCTGGTGAGCTGTCGACATTTAGTTAACTCTAAGCTCATTACCACAGAGAATGGGAGGCTTGTTGAGTGTAAGCTAATACACAGACTCGAATGGCCCATATCCACCTCGCGGATTGCTCAGTACGACAACTAAGTCCTCTGCTCGGATTAGTAACCGCGCGACGAATGAAACTCACGACAGATTCGACGCGGCCTCGACTAATGCCCAAAGGCGCTGTAATTGAAACGAGGTCTTGCTGAGAATTAAACACCGCCGACGGTCATGTTCTACGGGTGCGCTTCGCTGAGCGTGGATCGTCCGAGGTCATGGCAGAAACCATGATAATGCACGATGGATCATTCGATTTGATCGCAGGAAAGATCGAAAGCACTCATCGGATGGCTTCGTGCAATAGGTTTTCATTTCTTATTGCGGCATGCATGCAGTAGTAGGCAATCGATTCATTAACCTGAATTCCAAATGCAAGCAGGGCATTGATATTCTCACCTCAAAGGTCACAGTTGTCAAAGCACGAATGACGCTCAATGATGACGAATTTGTTCAAGCAAAGATCATAGGATAGCTTTGAAAACCCGCCACGGTGACTGCGGCCCTGATTTCACATTTCACTTTCTGCCTTCCTTGAATACGAATCTATCGTTGAACAAGGAGAGAGACTGAATCAGCCAGGGCATGGTACATAGTACTGGTACTCTGTATCATATGACAATTGTCTGTGATTGGCTTAACACTTTCACTGCGGCCTGCCCATAGTAAGCCGCCACGTGCGCCCCGACAACCGCTGGTCGTCCTCATGACGTCATTCCAACATGTAATATTGCTGTTTAGTTGGACTGTATTGCGTGAATGAACGTTCGGAATCCGAAGAACGCCTTTGAATTAGCGAAAATGCACTTGTTTTTCTTCTTCACGAATTTTCAATTATTAGACTGCATGAGGCAGGATACACGACGCAGAAAGACGATTCTTCACGAGCAATAGAAATTCCAGTTTACTATCTGCTACTTAAGGATATACGATTGGCCTGAATGAGCTTAAAGATTGTGGCTCAACTGAATCCAGATCTCTTGCTGTGTACTCATCAATCAAAAGTGGCAACAAAAGGATTCATTTGCAGATGATGTTCACTGCGTAGGACAATGAAAGTAGACAGCTATGGTCCGAAAGCATGATCCAAGCTGCTTACTGCTAAATACACGATTGGGACCATTGTAAGCTTTTGACCCAGGGACGGGGGTACTTACTGTATATTGGATGGGGGGAGGGGGTGCCATTCTGATGTCAAATTACATACCCCAGAACTCCAGCAAAATCAAAATAACAACCCAACAACATTGAAATCTTTACCTTATCATTTCCTGACATATAAAAAGCATACCCCAAGTAGTTCTCAAAGATCTGAGATGTCACTGAAGTTGTATCGAAGAATATCTTTCAAAAACTCTAATAGGTACTTTCACTTCAAAATTGGCATCCCGTATCCATTATAATCAGCATATGGAAGTACTTCCCGTGGCTGTTGAATCTCAGACTATTTGAAGGCAAGTAGAACTTGAAGAAGTGGTCGATAACAAGACATCATCATCATCGTCTTTATGTAACATAGAAGCTCTCGGAGCATGACTCACGGATAATGCATCCATATAATAATTACAACGTAAATAA
>OFHS01003895.1:0-15417 GCA_900245855.1 Calvadosia cruxmelitensis | reverse complement strand
ACGCATCTGCTTAGCTACACCATGGCTACACTTTTCGATAAGCACCCTAGAAGGCTGTTTCAATGTGGTCCAGACTACTCCAGAGTGAAATAATAAAGGTTGAATGAGCAAACCAACGCCATAAAGTTTGCAAGGAGAGTTGCCACGATGAGCCGAGAGTTTTTTGCTGAGTTGTCTGAAGACGCCTTGAGAAATCTGATTCCTCTCGCTGCTGAGAATGATTGACAAGGCGGTGCTTTCGGATCTGCTCGCCATCACCGCCCGTGCGGTTCAAGTCGCTATGCGGCAGAACACAAAACGATGATTCGAGAGTTCTAAACGTGCTTCGAATTGATTTTCCTTTTGCATGCAACGTTTTTACCCTATTTCACAACTTTTTTGCGTTGATCCCGGTAACATTTTGAAAGTCGACTTTTTTTTAACCACCCTATTGTTCAGAGTGCATTGTTTATGGAGTTCGTGATGGGCGCACAAAATGCAGGCATTATGCTGAAGATAATTTTATTGATTTGTTCAGCTAACTGCACGGTTTATCGCAAGCCCTTGGCATGCAGGAAAGTTTTTAGGCCCTCTCAATGGCCAGTGCTTTAGGCCCCAAAGACCCTGGATTCGGCTCTGCCTGGGAATCAATGAAGAATGGGGAATTGTTTTTCTTTGCAACTGTTTTGTTTTATTCCAATTAACATGGGTGAAGATACATGTTTCAAAGAAGATATAACTGTTTGAATAAATACTAATTTGATTGCATGAAAAGTTGGATCCATCATTGCACTTTTGAAACAACTGTGCTCCTCACTGGCTCATGGCAGGTCAGCACAAATTTATACATAAACCTACCATTTGCGTATCTTTCTTGTATATTTTGTGATAACCTGTGATGTTCATTTTATACCTTTTCCATTGTTATACCGACCAGGTGTGCAATAGATCCTGGACAGATCTAAAAAATTGGTAGGCCCCTAGACCCTACAGTGAAACCTGACTATAATGGTCACCTTTTGGGCCTGAGGAAAATGACCTTCATATACAGGTGGTCTTTCTGTCCAGGTTGATTTCTCTAGAAAATGTCATTTTGGGGATACGAAGAGTGGTCTTTATACACAGGTGGCTGCTCTATAGAGGTGGCTGCTAATACAGGTTTGATTGTCATACAACGAATACCTAACTAAGTCTTAATAACTTGCAGGATATGCATAGGCCCCTACCTTAAAAATAGATGCTCTGTTCTTAGGGTGTACCAGCTAAAATACATTTCCTAAGATATCTAATTGTTGTTCGATTTTATTCATGACACAGAGAGCCCCCGAAGAAGATCATCAAGTTTAGAAATTATTACCCAAAAGATGAAGCATTAAAGGACAAGAAAGTGCCTAATTCAAAGCCGCTGTCAGGTTCGTATCAAAACTAGCAATTGATCTACTTCTGATGAAAAAGAAATACAATCATATATGTCCAAGTTTCCTGTGTTAGTATAATGTTACCCACTCGAGGCACTGGCTCCACTTTGAATGATTTCTTATGGACAGGTTGTGTGGCTGACTTTACGTTCGGGCTAGCTTCCCAAATAAAGGAAACAATGTTCATTATGCAGCACCTTCCTGGTATATTGTCAATTAAGACAATGACTAACAAAGCACGAAGGAATCTCTAATCTAAACATAGAATTCTTTAATCAATTATTCTTGATCAGGCTGATTGGATCAGAGTAGGTAATTTGAGAGATCAGCAGACCTTCAAGACATTGCATATATCCATTTATAGGCTGATATGGAAATATCTTGCATCGACATTGATATGTTGATATGTCCATGTTGCAGTGGAAGATGAAGTCAAAGAGCATCTTGAGAAGGCCAAACCGGAAACAGTGGTCGAAGAAGTTGTAAGCAGAGAAGCATTGTATTGATCTTGATCAGTGGCAATGAATTTTGCATTTGATTTAGTATCAAGCAAGAGTGGAAGCAAGTAAACTTCTTTTAATACCGGTAGCACCTAGTGTAGCGATGACCTTATACATGCTAATTTTGAATCATTTTTCTTTCTGACACAATGCTTGTGCTATTTATTGGGAAGCTAAGTAGCTGTAGGGAAATGTAATGTTGGTGTAGTGGAAAGTAGAGTACAGTGAAACCTGTCTATAACATTCACCTTTTGGATCTGAGAAAAATGGTCTTTATTGACAGGTGACCTTTTTATCCAGGTTGATTTCTATAGAAAGTGACATTTTGGGGTTATGAAAAGTGGTCTTTACACACAGGTGGCCGCTCTACATAGGTGGAGGCTAATACAGGTTTTTGACTGTAATCGTATGGCATCCACTACGATAAGGATTCTTTAGTTCATTTGTATTCCTGTTGAATCCAGCGGATTAGATATCAAGGGATTTTGTAATCTTATAAGAGTAAAATCTGATACAGTGGACGTAATTTGTGATGACAGATACTGTGTAAAAGAATAGGTTTCTGGAGCGACATCTGACTATGGGAAAGAGCACAGAACGAGAATCATGTTGCGCGGAATCAGCTGCAGATTCTACGAGGACTGAAACTCAAAATAATTCTAACAGGATATCATTAACTGTTTAATGGACTCATTTGCTTATTATTTGTCTGTTCTTATTGGAGTATATCATTTTATCTATCCAGGATCTGGCTAACCTTGCACCAAGGAAACCAGATTGGTAAAGAAAGCTACGTTTCTGCATCAGTTTGTCTGTGTCTTTCAGGCGGCATGTACGCTGTTGGTCTCATCAGCATTTGTTACTTTTTAGGGATTTGAAAAGAGACATAGCTAAAAAGTTGGAAAAGCTCGAAAAGAGAACCCAGAAAGCAATAATTGAGATCTTACGTAAGTTAGTCAAATAATTTTGTTCCTGTATTGTGTAGTTTTGCATTACGACCCTGTTTATCCTTGCTTATCCCAACATGGACCTGTAGTTTCCCATATGAACAATTAATTAATAAAATGTAGTGGAAAAGTGTCTACAGGTGATCGGCATGTTGTTTTACAATGTAGCTTTCATTGGGTTTTATTTTGTTATCCAACAAAGTACTGGGCTATGTCCAAGCTCACCAAATACAATTACGGCTGCAGGCTGTAAGTTTATACTGGTATAGGACGAACTGAGATACATTGACCTGACAAAGATTTAGACTGACCACTGTATTATATGGACCTTGGGTAGCAACAACTAGCTCCCTACCTACTTGATGAAGTTGACTCCTGGTCCAGCCAACATATATTTTCGTTGTGCCTTGCGTGGTTTTATTTGTCGATGGCCCCAAAGAAGACAAGCCATCGAATTGTTGGGTCCTCGTTAAACAAAGTGGTGCAAGGTTTACGGCCAGCAGTGTGGCAACGAGAGCGTCAGAAATAGCGCTGCAAGTGGCAGTATTGCTGAAGGAATTTAAGGCAATGTACAAGATGTCCAAGGACGTGATGGACTCTTGGAAGCAGTACTCCAGTGCTAAAAGCAGTTTACTCAATTTTTGAAATGACTGCTGCAGGGTATTTTATTCATGTCCTTCCATTTTTATGAAAAGTTCTTGAGGTTGCTTGCAGCTGACGTCTTTTGAATGACGATCTAACAGTTTATATTTTACTCGTTGTGATTTCCATGGGCGCTATTCTTGCATGGTAAATTATTCAATGGTATCTGATTGGTCTATTTTGTAGGCGAGCAACTGGAAGGTAACAAGGAGGACCTGGCAACTGCTGTTAATGTTTTAGCAGATGGATCGCTGGCGTAGCCAATCAGATACGTGGATCAGTCATCAGTGTCCTGAGTGACTTGCTCAGGCGTGTGCATGGAATTCACTTGCAATCGCCACTCATGTCATTTGGGTATTGTACTGTTGGTGGAATAGACTGTGCATGATGTGCAAAGCGGATGCCTTAACCTACCAATGCCATTGGCTCTTTTTATATGTACATAGAAAGTCGTTATGGATACTTGCTACCACACATGACAATATCTAAGTATGTTGCTCATTTTGAAACACACATCGGTGACGAATAGAGTTTCTGCACAAAATGACTAAAAACAAATTGTGCTAATGTAATAATATTATGACGACTGTTATGTCGCGGGTAGACTACTAATGTTAAATTCAGTTTCTCTACTAGTTGGCGATTTGAAAAGCATTGCAGTTGCTGTAAATATGACGGTCTATATTTTTATATTCTGAAACATTTAAAAATATAATCGTGTGATGTCTATGTACAAACAAATATTACTGTCGTGGCAAATTACACGATTATTGTCTTGTTTTGAACATCTGCCTTCTTTGTACACGGTTTTGTAGTACTTCATTGCTATGTGACGATTTAAGAGTCCTAAATGATTAATTATCCTGTCGTTTACCATACAACAGCTGCGGAATTCTTTAAGCTACTATCATCTCTCTTTTGTTAATCCTCCGTTGTAAATGCATTACAGGTCTGCGAGGAATAAAAGACCTTTTTGCGTCTTGCAATTCCTCGTGTGGATCAGACAATATGTCAGCTTCTGTTTTACTTTCACTGCTACTGTGCTGTTGCGATTCGCTAGTGTCCTGACTCGATTGCGGCACTTTACCACGTCTGAACTGCGTGAAATACGATCCTCCAACAGCAGGATAGGGCTGTTGCATGTTGGGTAACATGGTTGTCAACGATGACACCATAGGCATTGGCTGACGACGTATCAACGTGTTTGGATCCAGGTACTCCCTTGACATGTCTACTCCATTGTTCACATAAGACTTCTTATCTTCGTCATCCTCTTCATCGTCTTCATCTTCATCGCTTTGATCATCATCATCCTCTTCGTCATCATCTTCTTCTGGAGTTGCATCTTCGATGTATTCTTCTTCATCATCTTCTGGTGCCTCGTCAGTGTCTTCAGGGCGATAGTGATGATGCCGTCTATGATGCCTGCGATGTGGATGATGGTGATGATGATGGTGTCGCATCTCCTTTGCTGTTGCATCTTCCTGATCTTCCTCTCCTTCATCAGGATTCTTAGCAAACATTGGCTTTGGTCCAGGAATAAGTGCAGGAGTGGCTTGCGATGCATCAGGTGCAGCTTGTGGGGCAGCCGCAGCTTGTGCGCCGCGTCCAGTGTCCTGGGGCTTTGGAGTTGTAAGGCCAAGCTGCTCTGGCGACATGTTTTGAAACGGCGGTGGATCAGAGTCGCTCTGTGCTGATGGTGGAGGTCCTTCTTTGATAGACGAATAAGGATCTTTTGTATTTGTTGTTTTTTCTGAAACTTTGTCCTTCACGTCGGAGACAGCTTTCTGTAAGCGTTTGGCTTTCTCTATTAGCTCTTTCTCTTTATCGCCATTTGTCACTTCTTTGTGTTCTTTCTTATCTGGTGCTAATGCTGCTAGGTTCTTGAAGTCTTCCTTTAGTTTGTCCTCCTCTGAGCTGATGGATGATTGTTGTGGTGTCCCTTTGGTCTTCCCCTCGTCATGGGACGATAATTGAGGCACATTTTGTGCTGAGTCATCGTGTTTGGTCATTGCTTCCTTGACTATCTTCACCCGTTCTTTTTCTGCTGTTGATTTCTGTGGGATTTCTACATTGTCTGGAACATCGTGACCTGCCTTGTTTTTTTCTTTTTCACTGCTTACATGTGCTCCCTTATCATCGTCAATATTGTGTGCTGTCCCTGGTGTCACGTGTTGTTCCTCTTTCCTCTCGTCGGCTGCAGGGGTTGAGATGTCATCGAGGGCTTTGGCCAAGTAGTTTTCCACTTCTTTGAAAGCGTTGTCAGTTTTCACTTCGTCGTGCCGAGAGTTCTTGATCTCCTCGTGTTGTACGTCAGACGTTTCTTCTTCCTTCGCTGGGGGTGTTTCGTCCTTCTGTGTTGATGGCTCTATTATTGTCTCCGTTGGTTCTACTTCTTTGGGTTTTGTTTCTTTAGGTTGCTCTCCTGACAGCTCCTTCATGTCTTTCTCAATGGCTGCAGACAAAGATTTCAAAATATCATCATCGTGAGGGTCATGCTCTTCAATAGCTGGCTTCTTCCTCTGGTCTGGAACACCAAACAACTTATTCATATTCACTGGGGCATCGATGTGTTCAGGTAAGTCAATCTCGTAGGGATTATGTTCCTGTACTGGTATCTTCTCATCCTCTTTCAGTTCCACTTCGTGTTTACCATTCTTATTCATATCCATGTTACCAAGGGTGAAACCATGGTGATTGAAAAAATCCTCGTATGTCGACGTACTCACCGGTTTCACTGGATGCTTCGAGACGCCTGACAATGCTGCACCAGGATGGTCATCTTCGCGAGGCTGCTCGCTGATATATGTCTTTTGTGCCAATTCAGAGTCAAGCCCGTCGCTGCCATCCATCTTTTCAAAGCTAGTTGTCATGTGAACCAGCTCGTGCATTTTATCAGCGAGGATCTTCTTTGCCTCCTCGAATTTCCGTTTTGCACGTTTCGCATCTGCCAATTTCTTTAATGCCTGCACCTCTTGCTGCAAAGTACCTCGCATAACCTTCGATGGCGTTCCTGATGGTATCTTAAGACCACCAGGCGGCTGCTTGAGTGCCATTGCACTGAGGATAGTTTGGTTTTTATGTGCTGTAGGCACTGGTGGTGTGACATGCTTAGTGTATGTTCTGATCGTAGCACTTTCATTCGTTGCCTTGACATGCTTCTTTAGTGCTTGCTTGTGAAGGTTGTGGGTCTGATTCAGATGTCTTTCGTTGTTTCCGGATGCTTCGTTATTTTCAGTCGTCTCGTTACTTCCTGATACGTCGGGCATATCAGCTAATGAAGCCAAAACGCTGTCAGCAATAGGAACAGAGGCTACTTTGGTCTTTGAGAAGACTTTTCCAATACGACCCAGACTAACGCCTTTCGTGTGTTGATCAATGTTGCTTTTACGGCTGTGATTACTGACTGGCACAGTTTTATTCAAAGTTCTCCCTGCTATGTTATTCTTGGTAACAACTGCATCTTTCTTCTGAGCAGATTTTATCTTATTTGCTAGTGACTTGTGGATCGTCTGCAGTGCCTGCACCGCTTTTGAAAATGCCTCTCTTGCTTCGATCTGTCTCTTCTTTGGGTTAGAGTCCTTGTTGTCGGTGGTAGTTTCAAAGGAGTCATCTAAAACGGAAATAGGCGTAGCTATTGTTGCTCTCTTCGTAGTTTGATAAACATGAGGGATAATGTATCGTGATCGTAGTGTTTTTCCCAGCTCGCTTTTCCCCATTTTGAGTAAACTGCTTTTAGCACTGGAATACTCCTTCCAAGAATCCATCACGTCCTTGGACATCTTGTACATTGTTTTAAATTCTTTCAGTAATACTGCCGCGTGTCGTATTCGCTGGAGTGCTGTTTCTGACGCTGTCGTAGCAACGCTGCTGGCCGTTCGCCTACTGTCCATTGATTTCAGTGCGTCAATCAATGCTTTTCGTAGCTTCTCGCGTTTAGCAATGTCATTAGCCTGTGCGTAGACTTTCCACGATTGGGAGAATTTACGAAGCATATGATCTCGGGCTGATTCCTGACCAGTCTCGCTTCCAGGTTGTGACGCGGTGGTTGAATTGAGTTGCACGATCGATGCCCCTCGTCGAAAACGTGGTGATGCATTCTCATTGATGCGCACTGAAACGAACGAACACCATCAACGCGTATATTATGGCCTTGTCTGATTTGGTACGAAGTACTTATACGCTACACCACCGAGAGCACGCAACGCATGTTCATATGACCAACGCACATCAGTTCGATATTTTTATCTTTTGAATTCGCCCCGATTTTTCTGGTCTGAGGTTATTATTTGTTAAGTCGTTCATTATCTGGTGATGTGAGCCGTGTTACTTAAATTCTATCGCTCTCTGCAAACAATGGCTTCTGAACTGGAGCAACACGTCATTAGACTTGATTACTTGCAACATTGAAGATCAGGTCTCGTGAGGCGATCCATTTTGTACCGAATCAGGAAAGGTACGATCTCATCTGGATCAGACACGGACCATTCACGACGAAGACGCCATAGGGTTTTACGTTATAGAGTAGCAGTTCTTCAAATATCTGTTACTTTTGATGGCAGTAGGCCTATTGGATAGCACTTTCCGCTTACCTGCTTGGCTCTCCTCTGCACAGAAATCCCCATCCATAAGAAGAAGTATAAAGCACCATCCGATCAACATCCCAGAAGTTTATAAATCAAGATCGTTATAGTCCCTCTTGTTTTCTTTCCAATGGAAATGTTGCTAAATGTTCCACAATCGTATTTTAGCGGCCCAACTCTTTTGAAGGGAACACCAATATATATCTTAGTTCCTCTCATAACAAACCCTCCGTCGGACCAAATCCATAAATATTTTCACGCAAGATGCAGTTCAAGTAAAGTAAAACAGTTTTATTCGTTTATATTCGTTTATTAGTGTTCATCACTTGGCCGAATCCTTCTGAACAGGCCTAGCGCATGGAGTCGCTTTTCTTCAATTCATGGTGGTCGTTCTGTTCGTTGTTCTGAGATCATTTCTTTCTAGGGCTATCTAAAGCCAAGACTGCTATTTGAGCAGGAAGTAATTTGCCTTATCAGCTGTTTTTCATCTGCTAACGAACTCATTATTCCTTCAAACCGGCAACTGCTGAGATTAGCAGGACAGAAACGAATTGTTGCTATGTTTGGGTATACTGCATGCGACACAGTTTGCTTTGAAGAATCACAAATCAACGTTTTTCGAGAAGTGCTAAAATTCCTTTGCTCCGTGGTGATCAAGGTCTTTCATGGTTGATTTCTGATGATTTCTCGAGCGTTCTCGAAAGAAACTTCGAGAAGCATATTGCTCTTCTCGACTCTATAGCAATTCAAGGTCCAAATAATGTATTTCAAAGTGTAAGCCTAATAATTCCCTCCTTATGTAACGAATTATACCGTATAATGTGCGTTGTAACAGTGCAGCTATAATGGATATAATATCGCATGTTACAAATATATTAGCTCCTTTTAAAAGGTATGTTTAGATGGTTCAAGTATTGACTTGCTCCGCCATTTTGAGAAACAGAAGTAGCCGCATTGGCGAGGACTGGTACCTAAGTTTAGTTTCTCTTGACATGTTCCAATGAGCTCCAGTGACCTTTGACATGCAAGGGTCAATTAGACACAATACCGTCTCCAGTTGGTTTACCATCTCCTGCGCTGTTCGTAAACCTTACGTCAGGTACTTCACGACTCAAGAATTACAAGAAAAACATTCGCAGCAAGCGATAAAGAAACGGTTAAGATGGATATTTCTAGAATGGATTTATAAATGGTAAGGTCTAGCAAATATGTCGAGGGGTTCTCTCTTTATTTTATTTAAAATTTTCACTGATTATTCAACTGTCTTTTAGCGGCCTGCGTTATTCACTCAACCGCAAATGGTAGCTTTGGCGGTTTTGTTTGTGAACTGAAGTCGTTCCTGCTCGCTTTACCCACTAGATACAATCTGCTATCGCTGCTCATGCTCGAGCACGAGATATTTCATCAATCGAGATAATTCTTTATGATTTCTATGAGAATTTTGTTTTTACAATAATTGTTGCTTCTGCGACCTGAATTTCTGTGAATATCTACGCTCCACTACTAGGAATATAAATAGCAGAACGTTTTAGACACTCTATGGTTTGAACATTCGTAGAATGACGATATGGAAATGCGGTTTACCGTTCTATGACTGCAATTACAATGTCCTAGATATATTGATGTGATGGTCTGTTGCACTGTTGATGGTCCCATATTGAAGTTTCTGTAGGTTATAGATCGAGTGAAAGTGGGAAGACAGTTATATACCCTTTGATATTACAAAGCCTGTCTCCTGGATTAAAACTCTGATTAATTTTAGTTTTCGATTCTCTATAAGACGCATCCATAAGCACTTCATTTCATTTTGCTACACTGGGAAAATGTAGCATTTTAAAAGCAAAGTTTCTGATTCTAAGGTATATTGTCCTTAAATCTAGCGTATAAATGCTTGTCCACGCTGTAAGACACGTATCTCTATGCCATGTCTGAATATTGCAATTGTTCTTCCTCAGACCTGGCCTTATTTTAAGAAAAATATTACTTAAAACAAGAAAACATTTCTTGTTTAGAAATATGTTTCAGTGTAGCTATTCAGAGCTTTGGAAGCAATTGCTTGTGCATATTTTAATTGAGAATTTGCCGTATACCATTAGCTGCCTGTCAGTTCAAGTATGAATATGTCTGACTTCTGATTTGTGTCGCAACTTCTGAAACTGGTTTTCAATATAATGATCTTGCTGGCACTTCGAAGCTCAATTATGCTATATGTGTCAACAGGCGAGTGGGTGATCTATAAAACTTTCTCTTATCTTGTCATTACACAATGTGAGTGTGCCTTTTAGTACCGTTGTGTTTATTCTTGCAAAGCACCATGGAGGTGCATTGCTGGTCAGGTTGCTTAGGGAATGCTTGCATCATTTACATTGCTTATATAAGATTATTATGACTATTGACTTTGATGGACGTTTAATGTTAACATTTTGGATGTTAGAAGGCATCTACAGTATGCACGTTCATCGTCTCTGGCACCTCTTTTTATTTTGTCTTTACAAAAATTGACATATAGCTGCAAACTGCTTCATAGTTTGTGCAATGATTATTTGTTAATTTCTATTGATTTTGATCATGTGTCGATTAGGTCTCTTGAAGAGGATTAATTAAAAGGATGCTCCTCCTAATTAAATGGGCCATCGGAATACTCCTCGTGGTGAGTTTCCAGCTGGACATCCTACAGACAGGTGAGTGAAAGGACAGTAGAAATCGGTTTGTTCTGATAGTCAGCGTAGTTAGATATGTATCAAAACCTGTCTGTAACGACCACCTCTAGGACAAGAATATGTTAGGATGGTCCCTATACACAGGTCAGTTAATAGAGTGTTGTGAGGGATCTCCGTCGCGTGTGTACATATAATCGACAGGTGCTTCTTGCATAGAGGTGTCCTCTGATGTTATAATGTACTTCCCTTTCTGCTAGGGTGGCATCAGAGCACGTAGTACTTCTAAGAACGTACGCTGCATAGGTACCTGTTTTTTTCCAAACAATTGCTTTTCATTATAAAGGGACTGGTCTTCCCGTGTTGAGCTGGCTATGTCCATCTAGTCATCCACCGAAGTTTAAAATGCGTTATTCAAGGGTACAGATCAAGTTGCCAATATATATGCACAGATTAATAGCGATGCCCGCTGTTTCGGATTCACTATAGAATACGTTGTTAGGAATGATATTGATCATTTGCCGTCTATAGACTGATTGTTATTGCATATGCGAATGCTATCAATATGAACTTTGACTTCATGAGAGTACTTGATGCATTCGTTTCTCGTATTGTCACACTCTACATCGGAATAGCATAGCTATGTTACAGCGGAACTCCAGCGGTTTCAGTGGCCTAGAGGCGAAGATGTTCCGGCATTGCTACTGTTCAGTCTGTTTAGAATCGGAGTTGAGGACCGCCAGCGATAGAATAACTGGCACTATTTCAAGTCAGGGAGATACGCGCATGCGCCCAACCGCAAACGAATTTTACCTAGTTGAATACGAACCAAACCGAGTTTTGAACACTCGCCCTCCGAAAATATCAACGATCGAAATGGATTAACCACGCGAGACTCGATGTAGACTGGCCCAAATCGGATTAATGCTTCAAAAGTTATAATCATCCTTAATGGCAGTGTCTCGTACATCCAATGCTCTTCACATTTTGTTGTTAACATTATTTTAGTGCTTTGTATATTTCCGCGATGTCGACATTCGACTGCTTTGGTTTTAACCTTATTTGCGTATTACTCTTTACAGCTCCTGTTCCTGAGAAACAAAACAGTTCCAAACGAGGTTAGTGTTTTTTAACTGTCATATAGCCTCTGATTGCTTGCAATCGTATGGAATTAAGTAAATGTCTCCTTCATTTCAAAATCTGTAGTTATGATTGATCTTAATGAATTCAATATTAGCTAACTTAATCGGATTAAATTACAAGCTCTCTTATAATTATGCAATTAGCTGGTTTCATCTGTCATCTCCTGTTTCATTTTCATTTGTAGCATGCAATGTGAAAAGCGACAGTAAGCAGCATGCGATTGATTCAAAGCAAGCCAACAATAGTGCAATGAACCTCATTCAGCTAATGAAAGGCATCAAGAAGTCAGACATACAATTGTCGCGAGATTGCCATGACGATACTGGAGACGGCAGTGGTAGCGGTGAAGCAGTTAGCGCCGTGCCTGGCTTGGAGAAGAAGGTTAATTCTACACATGGTAAGAAGCACGAAGTCAGTACCATTGAAGAGAAAGAAGACAGCGCAAAGGCAAAATCACTCGTGTCGACCGCGATAGCCAAGGAGGGCAACAAATCTACCGACGCCATGACTGGTAGTACTCATGACATTGTTGCCAAGGCGACGGATAAATCCGACGAGAAAGGACTGGCAAGTGTATTTACCAACGTCGATGCTAGCAAGAGGAATATCCCATCTCATGCGGTGTTGAATGGGACTGGTGGTATTCACACGCAGCCTTCTGTAAGCAGAGCAGTCAAGCCTAGGATTCATTCGCCTGTGAAAGACAGTCATTTATCAGATATCATTAACGAAGAACCAATTATAAAGCCTGAAGCTCACATTGCTAGCAAGGTTAATCACTTGCTGCCTAACAAACCTCACTTGTTGAGAAATGAGACTGCCGGCGTGCAGAGATCAAACCATCCGTCGATCGTACCATCAGATGAAAGCATCGCCAGGAGCGCTGGAACAAGCAGTAGCCGCAACTCATCAAAGACTACATCGGAACCAGTGAAAAGTGGGCAGAAGGGCAAAGTGGCTGACTCACCGCAGAGCAGTAGCTCGAATTCCAGTCCAAGTTCCAACTCAAAGACTATAGCAACTGGGCCAGCACTCCAAGCCGCTGGGCATGGAAAGACTGCTTCAGCAAAAATAGATCCATATGCTGAAATCGCGGAAGGACCTGATAGGCCAACACTACCTGAGCTCAAAACAGGCAATACGGACGGCGAAGGTGCAAGTGCATCCAAGCTACTGAAGTCCGATGGTTCTGCAACCGCTGCTGCAGCTGACGAAGCCCCACCGAAGCCAGTTGCAGTGCCAGCTTTGAAAGGAAAGGGTTCAGAATTGCAAGACGTTGGTGGATTACTAGATCGATTGACTGACAAACTCAACAAAGGAGGTAACGAGTCGTATTCTAAAACAGTTGTTTGTGACTTCTTTATATGTGTCTGGTCATGCTTGAATGTGAGGTTATACTCTGGTGCATGTGCTCTTCACCAGACCGCCCTTCCTCAGATTTGTAGTGCCGAATTTGATGCTGTCAGAACTCCTGTCCTAGCTGTACGAGTAATGCCGGTTAATTTTGAAGCGATGTTCGCCGAATTCAATTCTGCATCTTAGATATAATCTCAAAAGATAGCATTCTCGACTAACGCACGGTTTAACGTGTTTTATTTGCCTTTCTTTCAATTAGAAAATATTGCCAATGAGCAGCCAGGACCAAATGGTGAATCGAAATTCCTCCAAGATCAAGTTGGCGAGTATGAGAATGCAGCCGTGTCAAAGGAGCATCAATTCGACAAAGACATGGCTTCGTTTAACCAGGGACCAGGATACGAGAACATGCAGACCTCTTTCGACAAGGAGTCGGAGAGTCCCCTAAGTAAAGACGCTTCGCCGTTCGAGAAAGACCCAGCTGAGTTTCAGCAAAGGGAGCCAGAGTTTCAGAAGGAGCCAGGATTTCAAAAGTCAAACAATTGGGAGGATTACAATTCAATCTTGAAGAGCCTTGACGAGGAAGCAAAACACGGCCCTGGCATGAGCGAATACAGTTACGATGAGCAGAATCCGTATCACCAAAGTCCCATGGGTGCTGGTCTCCCTATGCCAAGTGAAAACGAGGGTCCCGCGAGAGAAGAGCAGGACGAGCGATCTGAGGCCGAGGCTGGTGCTCGTGCTGCAGAGCAAGGGAACATGGGACCTTACTCTCCAAATTCCTACACTGCTGCCGCGGTTGGAGCAATGGAGAGCGGGCCGGGATATGAGCGACAGAGGGACACGGGAATGAACTTCTTTGGC
Organism: Calvadosia cruxmelitensis; assembly: GCA_900245855.1. Taxonomy (NCBI): domain Eukaryota; kingdom Metazoa; phylum Cnidaria; class Staurozoa; order Stauromedusae; family Kishinouyeidae; genus Calvadosia; species Calvadosia cruxmelitensis. The sequence goes on along the minus strand of OFHS01003895.1, from coordinate 1,328 downwards.
GGGAACAACGGTGGCGGGCAGAATGAACTGAATGCCCCAGAGCAGTCGCCATTCAATGGCTTTAGCGCTCCACCAGGTGGTGGATATGGTGGGCCCATGATGAAAAAGGACTTAATACTGAGACCCGATAAAGTGGACAAGAACGTGGTCAATCATGGCGACAGTGAATTATATTCAGATATCTAATTGATAAAATTGCATTTAGATATCTAATACATTCGGTGAAATAATCTGGATGTTTAATATGAAGATTCAATGTCTGAATTGTAGAGTTTCCCCCATAGTAGTTGCACGGTTGCCAAAACACAGCATTTTACCTGCCGTTGTTCCAAGCGAGCGCCGTGTCCTATAATTATGAGAACCGAAAGATGTTCAGTTTTCTAAGCAATTATTGCATCGCAGAAATTATCACGATGAGGACCTTAATAACGTGCTTTTTCTTAGATTAATTGTCATGGCATCGATGTAAAAATAGACCGTTACTCAATTGACATTCAATTAAATATTTTCGGAATCTTTTGAACTGTTTGAATGATCATCAAATTATTTCTTTTACCTCACATTCTACTGATGATGCCTTGTCTTCGTATTCTTTCATTGGCCGATAGTGTAACTTTCATGCGCCAACTGTAGCAGGATTTCTAAACAATCATGGAGTGTAGAATACCTAGCCGTGTACATAGAGGCTCTGTATGCGAACGAGGCTTAAACACCCCTTGTTATTCGAATGTAATCTGTTGAGATGATAACCAGAGAAATATTTACAGTACAAGATAAATATGGGGGTATTAAAAGTAAAGGCACTTTTGATTAATTTTGAACATTTATTTGAGATATGGCTAATCCGGAACTGGATTTATTTTTCAGTTTCGTAATGAAAGGATCTTGTCAATACTAATTGGAGAGATGCATTGAAATTGAAATGATGAAAGACAAAAATACCCCGGCATAGAAGGCGCTAGCCAGCAACTTTGTCCTCCCAATTTTCGTCATTCTTTCCTTGCAATTTGATGCAGGCTTCAAATTATTCATGATGTCATAAAATTACTTTACAGTACGTATTTGAACCAATGATGCTACGCAATTAAGATCACGTGACTGCTGCTGCTGCGTTGTGATTGGACATTGTAACATTTGAGAATGCGCGCCACTTCAGGAGGGTCGGGGCTAGATCGGAGAAGATACACGAACAGATGACGTCATTTGTTCTTGAGCTAGGCCATTTCGAACAACTGAATACGAGGGCGCGTTTTCAAAACAAAAAATATTGTTTGTTCATAAACATGGAAGATGACGTTGGAAGCGAGAGGGTTTCCACGTTTTACACG
>OFHS01003893.1:0-15420 GCA_900245855.1 Calvadosia cruxmelitensis | reverse complement strand
AAGCCGACCGTTGCTGTCCCTACACCGTCTACCCCCTTATCGGACCCAGCGCCGCTCCCTTTGCCTCCATCCGCTGTGTCATCCTTTGGCCGGACAATTACGAGGCCTAACCGCTACTCCTAGTTGTAGAGTCTGGGGGGGTTGTGTGGGGGTTACCCTTATTTGTGAGCCTCTACATCAAGTTGAGGTTAAAAGGGTTCTTGCCTCGTGTTTGGGTTGTTGTCTTTTTATCTGAAATATACTTCAGTGACGAACTTAGTGTGTCCACTAAAGATTCAAATTTGTCTCCGGGAAAGATCCCAACAAATTACCAACAGAATGCGATTACCAGTATAAACTTCTATTTCCATTGCCAGCGAAGCGAGTGGAGTCGAAGATATTGAGAATGGTTCGAACCTCTAACTTCTGACTAAACCTTGATTCAAATTTATAGCGCCAAAATGATGGTTCGTGCGTGCGCAATCGACGTCCGTCAGTTTATCTTTTTGAAGAAAGTTTACGGTTACCGTAAGAATATCCTCTTCGTTTCTTATTTGTTGTTCTGAAATCGTATCAGCCACCTTGGTATTAGCTAGGCCTCAAAACAGCCCCGACTTGAATCTTTGTATTTTGCACGGTAGAGAGAAAATTTTCAATATATTTTGCGTGTTTGGTCTCTCGTTGATGTGACTAAAATGTGTGGTCCAGCCACGGTCATCAGCTTGAATAATAAAGTTACAGTAAGGATTGCGTTGACAGCAGGGCTGTAAAAGTTACCCTTTAAAAGTAACTAGTTACAGTTAAAGTTACTTTATTTCGAAAATGAAAAGTTACTCTTCAAAGTTACTATTTTCTAAAAGTAACTTTCAAAAGTTACTAGTTACCTGTCAGGAAAAGTTACTAGTTACAGTTACTTTCAAAGTTAGTTTCATCGATTTTAACATAAGAAAAGAAGGTATAATTTACATCTGTATTTTTAAAAAATCCAATTTACCATCTTCCGTGGATTTTTCATGCATACATGCATGCTTTGAAGCTTATTGTATCTTAAAGGTACCCACAATTAACTAACCCGTCTAGAATTGAAAAGCAGCTAATCGTAAACAATTGTAACTTTGAAAAGTTACTAGTTACTTTGAAAAATTGTATCTAGTTACAACAAAAAGTTACTTTCAGTGAAAAGTAATTAGTTGCTTCAGAAAGTTACCCAAAAAGTAACTTTTTGAGTAACTAGTTACTAAAGTAACTAGTTACTTTACAGCCCTGGTTGACAGAACCTGTTTCTCTAAGTAAAATGTCTGCAGCTGAGCTCAATTCTCAGAATCCGCATGACTGCGGATTCAGCAGGCCATACTTGCGTGGCGGAGATCTCTGCTGCGTAGTACATAAATTCCAGTCCTGAGTCACTCCTGAGGCAAACAGCAGGAATGTAGCACTTGCAAAACATGAAGAGAGAGTACTCATGAGATCGGTGTTCATTGCGCAAAAGCCAAAGTTGATGTATCATGCGTGAAGCAGATTTGAAAGGAAATTACCCTCAGCCACTGATGATGGCCAAGGGGCCTTGTGTGTCAAGCTGTCTGCTATTTCCAACTGACCACTCAACAGACTTTTGCTGCTTTCTTGATACCATTGCAGCAGTCACCATCTCACAAAACATGAATTTCATAAACATCCTGATGGGATATTGAGATTTAGTTGAAAGCTGCAAAAATCCACCCCTGTTTGATTTTCTGCATGACCAGCTCACCAATAATGTCCAGTTCTGTACCATTATTGTCTTCTCTTCATCTTGAATATCTCCATTACTCAAATATCTTATCAAGCATGTGGACACTCCCACTCTATCTGCTGCCCATGACATCAGGTGTACATGTGGTCTTGTGACGGTTCAAACATCATACATCAGCACTCAGTCTGTCACTCAGCATCCTCTGTCAAACACTATAAATTTCTTATAGTTTGCAATGTTCTCTAGCGATCTGTAATCTTCAGTACGGGGCTGGCTGGCTACCCTCCATTGCATCTACCACAGTTAAGTATTCTCAACAGCACACTTACCCTCACATACTTTCCTACAAATGCCCCAATCCTACATCTTCTAGACCCCCTATGGTTTTCTATAATGCTTGGAGCTGATATCAAGAAATATGCAATCAGTCTCCCTCTCTCTCTCTGGTTTGTTGAGTACACTTGCATGTGTTATAGCCTCTGCAATGCTGCCCTTGAAACCCATATCTTCCATCATTTCTTGAGCCAAAGCTGCCATAGTCTAATATTTCTTCCTGTTTACTAAACAACAACCTCATAGCCAGTACCATTGCCCTATGGAGTAATGTTGTTTTATGCTTACCTGTTACGATGCAACTTGTAGTTTCCTATTACCAGTGTTTATGTGAGTCTCTAATCTTGTAATCTTTTCTTAGAATGTTCTTTTATCATTTTGATTAATTTATTCTTGTTAAATTGTAAATGTTGTGTGTTGTGCAAATGTTGAATGTATCTCATGTGAGCACAATCAAAGCTTGATCTCTGTTTTTTCTCTTGTGACGTGACACACAACAGCAGCTCATTGTGAGCCACCTGAACTGAGAGAGAGAGAGAGAGACGTGACACGTCATTGATTTATTGTTTGATTGAGTGATTGGCTGGTTGATAGAATGATTGATTGATCAATCGTTTGATTGATTGATTGATTGATTGATTGGTCAATTGATTGATCAATCGATTGATCAATTGGTTGATTGATTGATTGATCTGGGTAATTTATTTCCACCTCGTGTGAAGTAAAACATTTCGTAAATAAGTATACAGGTTGAATAAACGAATGAAATGCATTACAAAAACTAATACAGTTGTAATTATGTTAAGATTATATAAGTATTAAATCAGTGAGATGTTTCCTTCTCTATATTCTGCAAATCTAATATAAGAAGGTACGTTACAACAGCAGAATATATGGTAACGGTTATTTGATTGATTGATTAATTGATTGTTTGATCGATCGATTAATTAATGTACACTGCATACTTTGTGTTTTGTAGGCTTCTAGTTTAAAATCGTCTTCATTTGATAATGTCGTTTGGATGTGCTGACCTAGAATGAATAATATCTTGGTGGAGGCCTTTAAAAGATCAGTTATGGCGTTCAAGGTAAGTAACCATAATTTAATGTCTTTACGTCATCAAACTCCATGATGGCATCGGCATTGATTTCATTTGTAATACAAGGCATGCCGCTTATATTCCAAGCATGTCTGTAAGAGAAACGTTTCCATATAAGCGTATTTGATATAAGTTTGATTTTGAAATGTTATGTAATAATTAGATGCAGTCGAACCTTTGTAAGTGGTCACCTCTATAGAGCAGCCACCTGTGTATAAAGGTCACTCTTCATAACTGCAAAGTGACACTTTCTATAGAAATCGACCTGGACAGAAAGGCCACCTGTCTATAAAGGTCATTTTTCTCAGGTTCCAGAGGTGACCTTTATAGACAGGTTTCACTGTATTCATCTTTGATCTGGTTTTGGCTGTGGCACCATTAACTGTTTACAAAGTTTGGCAGGAAATTATTTTGAAGTTGATTGAATTGTATCCTGCAGCATGATTGTAATTTTGTAGTAAGAACTTACCTAATTTAATTTTTGAAATTATTTATTTTAGGCTGATGACACGTCCAAGGATTTATTTGATGAAGACCAACCTGCGCAACTATCAGACCAGGCGTAAGCATAACAAGAAAATTATTGTTTGATGCCTTCTCCTGTTTTATGTTGCGTTTGTGAAACGGAAGAGTAGGGGGAACAGCTGTCTAGTTGTGTGGTTAATATTTGTTTGCATATCCTTCAGATTGGTTAGTACAGTCAAACCTGTATTAGCGGCCACCTCTATAGAGCAGCCACCTGTGTATAAAGACCACTCTTCATAACCCTAAAATGATACTTTCTATAGAAATCAACCTCGATAGAAAGGCCACATGTCTATAAAGGTCATTTTTCTCAGGTCCCAGGGATGACCGTTATAGACAGGTTTCACTGAATATGCTTGCTAGTAATCTGTAGAATCATTATAGTAACCTAGATCTGCTAATGATGGTAGTGTCATCATGAAAGTAGATGTGAGTACAGAGCTGTAACAATTACTTTTAAAAGTAACTAATCACAATTACAAGTTACATCAAAAAGTAATTAATTACAGTTACAAATTACTTTTGAAAAAAGTAACGAATTACAATTAAAAAATACTTTGTTTCATAAGTTATCGTTACATATTACTTATAGAGTTATTTTTACATTTCTGTTGTTCTGTTAATAATAGTTATTTTATACCTTAACCTTTCCTCACTATGTTTGACAGCACAGTGTACAGTGTACACAGATGCTTCCACAAAGCCATCACCAATATCGTTTTCGACCTCCACGATAACTGTAGAATCCCGTAGCTCTTCGAGAAAAGACGCCACACTCTGCAAGGCGCTAGAGAAAATTCGAAAAGAAAAGGAGTGACTCTTGAACTCAGAGTTGCAATCGACAAATGGAAAATGAAACCGCAAAAGGAACAGATGGCCTCATGATCACAAGTATCCAATTTCATGCTATTCATAAAATCGTATTGTAGAGTTTGACCCTGACTCAGGTCCTCCTTAAGGCTTGGCGTGGAATAAAACACACATGGATTAACACGTCGTCAGTTGTGCTATCGAGTGCCTTGATTCAGCAACAAAGCTCCCTGTTGAGAAACATGCGCAGGCGGGAGGCGCAATATTCTCTGAAGGTCACCATTTGTAAGGATACATATTTGTGTAAAGTAAATTGTAACGGAGGTCAACCTTAAAAATAACAATTACAAATTACAGCCAGTATTTGTAACGAATTACCGCTACAGTTATTTTGGTAGAAAAGTAATGATTACAGTTACAAATTACTCAAAAAAAGTAACAATTACATGTAATTAGTTACTTGTAACAAATTACGTTACAACTCTGTTTAAGTATGATAGTTTCATGGTTGCAAAAACCACGTAGACCAAGATGAAAGATTTAATTAATTTACACTTTCTTCTAATATACTTGTTTTATGTGTTCACCTGTGGAAAGATACCAAGTTACATTGGTCCCTTGGGTTGATTAGCTTTGTCGTCCTGCGTGCTCTCACGTCTAGTCGTCATTGTCCCTTGGGTGGTTGCTTTAGATGGGTTTGACTGCTTTCTTGAACTTTTGCCAAAATTGTGAATTGCTCATGGAACGTTATGGATCTCTGTGTCAATTCAGGATTATTCAAATGCAACAGGTGGAAGGTAGCGCAAATGAAGATCTTCTGCGAAAGGAACCCTCTCAGGTAACATGGATGCTGTTATCTCAAGTGTTCTCGCTGTTCGATCCTGTCACAAATGAAGCTGCAAGGTACCATATCTAAATCAACCAATGGTTATGCACGGCACGGGGCTTTATAGAATTGAACCCGTGTGCGCTCTAGTGTGGTACAGCACACTGAGAACACAACACATGTCAGCCCCTTAATTAACAGAATAGTTCTTAGGCAATGTAGTTCGTTAGATAGCTACAAATTTAACAAATTTTACTGGAATTTATGTTAAAGGAATTTGTGCTATACAGTCAAGCCTGTTATAGTGGCCACCTCTATAGAGCAGCCACCTGTGTATAAAGGCCACTCTTTCTTCGTAACCGCAAAATGACACTTTCTATCGAAATTAACCTGGACAGAGAGGCCACCTGTGTATAAAGGTCATTTTCCTCAGGTCCCAATGGTGACCATTATAGACAGGTTTCACTGTACTGCTTTTATTGCTTGTAGGTGATGGTTGGTGACCCATGTAAGGCCGTTTTCTCTGCTGATGGCCTCTTGTACGATTGCATCATTGTCGATATTGATCGAGACGCTGGAAAATGTGTTGTTCAGTACGACTGGTACCAGAATGAAGAAGAGCAAGATCTAGCTGATTTGTATTTCACGAACAACACTGAAAATGAAGCAAGCAACGATGCAGACCCTATTGGAGGAAAGACCAAGGTACCATCATAGCATTTTATGTGCAGCCGTACACCTTTAGCTTCGATACCCTATTCACATAATATTGCAAGTTATTGAAGCGGTTTCAATTTCATCAAAATGCTTGTCAGTAGTCTTAGTGTTGCTCACAGTGGCTATTTCTTATCGTAACTTTTGCCGAGGATGCAGAGCCAGATTAAATTGGCTGTAGACTGATGTCGACAAGGGTTCTTAACGTTATGGTGGGAGCATCTTCGTTAGGGCAAGTTGAGATCATGGGCATATTCCCCAAGGAACGGGTTGGAATTATATTTGTTAGGTAACACTTCTGATGTTTGAATTGAAAGACTGTCAATAAGGATCCTCACAATGAGAATTAGTATTAATACTAGAAACACAATTTTACTATCAATTACCTGACCTTGCAAAATGTTTACGACTTCAATCTAATGTAAATATGTGCAGAAAATTATGAAGGGCCTATCACCTAGCTAGGGCTGAAGGCATGTGCCTGCCAGGACGGCAAAGAGGATCTTGCTAATAATCCACTTTCTAGTAACCCGTTGGCTAGTCGCTCAAGACTTGTTTGATTGTAGGCCTAGATGCTTATGGTATCAAATTATTGATAATACATTAATTTAATTTGGTTAGCAAATACGTTTAAATCGTTTTAGTCTGATGCTGCAGCAGCAAGTGAAGGATTCGTTTGCTCTGGGAATTGAATCCACAATGCCTGTTTGTCAAACAAACAACTTAATCATTAGAATAAAGTACACACATGATTATATGATGGCTACATAACATTTGGGCAAAGTTAAACTACAGCCCTGACTACAGCGGCTATAGATCAACGTGATTCTCAGTACCTCAGGTGACCTCTGACCAAACTCGATGTCATACAACAACTAGGCAGCGATATACCCAGTAGAAAGGCATTCTTGCCCGAGGTATTTTGCAACACATCCAAAAACTGCATATCTTGCAATCGATCCTTGTGCATCGCAAGCCGTATGCATCGCAACTAATCTATTTACACGGTATCTTGTCCTGTGAGTAATATCAAGGAGGTTTTGACGTTTTTCCGTCCGTCTGTCTGTCTGTCTGTCTGTCAGCTATAGTTTCTTTCTTTTACAGGATGAGCCTTGCCAATGGTCTGAAGGTGACACCTGTTTTGCACCAGAGGATGAAGCGGGACATTATGCACTGGGCAGAATTGAGTCTTTTCCTGCAGCTGGTCTAGCAGAAGTTGTATTTCACAATAGTAATACCCAGTAAGTATCATAGGAATCAATGTTTGCAGACTAGTGCTATGGTAAACTAGGTTCCCATATTGTGGAGAGAGAGAGTTCACTGGCGGCACAGGTGGTGTATGCCACAACAAGGTTGCTTCTAAGAAAGGAAGAATCGTCTTCAAAATTGAAAAGCTTGAAGATGTTCAAAAGTAACCAGTCCAACTATTACTGCAAGCGGATACTCTCAATTGCGTCTGAATGGAAACATATATGTTTCATATTCAGTTTTGTGAGCCCTGTGCTTCTCAGGACTCATAATGCTAACTGAAAACTTTACTGTTAAACTAATTTCATCTTACTTATTGCCTTGTAAACAGCATCTTGTTATGACCATATTGTGCCATGGATCGTAAACATAGACTATGTCAAGCTTTACTTTAATTTACATTTCATGAGTAATTCACAAACAGAACCATATTGCATTACAGGCGATGTTTTCGTGGGGCTTCTGATCCATCACTTTGTATCACACTGCACACCAAATGAGCGGTCTTCGATAATGACGCGGTTTGATGACTTTTCCGAGTCATGTGGGAGTCTGTCCCCCACCCAATATCACAAGGAATGAAGAGTATTCAGTCAAACTTTCAATCCAGCTTTTGATTGTGTGCCAATTTGTTTTGCCATATATAATTAGATATATTTCAACTCTCAATCACAATAATCGAATAATCGAGAGAGGCCGCCAAGTCGCCAACTGATAAAAACTAAATACATGAAGATAATGCTTGCTGTACTAATGTTACTTTTTAATTATATATCGGTACTTTTAAATCAATTGTTCTGTCGATCTCAAGAGGACTGTTTAATTAATTCCTTTGCTTGAACCCAAACAACCAACAATGTCGACACAACCAAACGACACCAGAGTTCAGCAATAAAACAATAAATTCCCAAAAATGCTTCGTGTGTAGCAACACAACGAGCATACAACTAACTATCCGTGACGCAGGACGGACAGCGATTGACTAACGACTATTCACAATATCAACAAAACGCAAGATATAAATAACTAACTTACATAAACCAAAAGCAAGCAATATTACTAATTAATCTAAACTAAATATATACAAGTTCGGCGGTGTTCTCCGAGGGAGTTCAATTTCGCCGGAACATCAATGTTGCATTAAAAGAGTAAGATTCAACGCGAAACATGCACAATATATGTTAAAATTGTTCTCTGGTGGTATTTAATCGTGCCATCCCTCTCCTGATCATTTCTGTCTTTGGAAATGACAGCAGCGTGAGTAGGGTGGAGTTGTTTGCGCATTTAGCCTTGAGCGCGATCCGTCTTTCTTCCAGGAAAGGAAGAATCGTGCCGCGGAAGTTTTGTCATGCTGCAGCTTGGAGGCATAAACAATGACAATATTACTTTGAACAACATCTCGTGATGAAGACAGCAAGAGAGCTAAATTACATTGCACAATGGGGTTGTTTAAATTTGGATTTATTAAGCAGATGGTCTTGTCAAACGAGTCGTCTTTGCATAGAATAAACCTTGCACAGAGAATTTAGGGCCAAAAAATTTTTTTGAAACGACATTCGTTGTAGTTGCAACTACCTCAAATCATTGTGTCAGTCTATACCCAGTCNCTCTTTGTTTTATGATAACAGTCTTAAATTCTGCTTTTACAGTATATTTTCCTTTTTTTCAGGAAAGTTGTTGATAGTACATATTTACGTCAAATTGAAAGTAAAAGAGCATCAAATGCACAACAAAAGCCTGGAAATACCCAAAAAGGTGAGTTGAGATCACTTTAGCTTTGGATTATGTAACTTACCATACCCAGTCTCTTTTATCTCAGGTATGCAGGAGTCACCCAATCTTAATTAAGAACGAGGGATCATGTAACATGTACAGTATAACTCGGTTAATATCACCTTGGACACATTATCATGTCTCGGTTATTGTCACGGAAAGTGAAATTCCACTGACCAGTCCCTAAGCTTTTCTCTTATTTACTTGGTTAATATCACCTCTGATATTGTCACATCTCGGTTATTATCACGGATTTCCAAAGGATTTTTATGTTCACACTCTCTTATTGTCACGCTTTTTGTGATTTGCTGCCTTGCTTGAATTTATAGGCGCTGTAATTGTCGTGAAAGGAAAAGTTGATGAAGTGTTCTTCATTGTGTTTGCCTCATTGAGCGTGACAAATCCAAGAAAATGAGTCCTGTGTTGCTTAAATCTCTACTTAATAGCTCCGATTGATGTTGATACAGAGTTTGCTGTTCTATGGCTCGCTGTTTGTTATTGTTTGAGCCGTTGCTGCAAAGTTGGAGGTCTGAGTATGAGACTCGGTTATTGGCACGAATTGGATAATATCACGTTTTACAATTTTCCCGAGGGTGTGATATTAACCGAGTTACACTGTAGTTATTATTATCCGATTCTATTATGTGATCGGAACCAAGGATTAACAGTGCAAAGGTTTGACTTTCATTCCTTGACAGGACATTACATCTGCATTGATGTTTAATTTCCATCCTTGTTTTCATCTGCAGGAAAGAAAAAGAAGAACAAAGATAAGAACCACAACGGTCATAATAGTGCCTCATTCAATCCTCCTGTTTGTCCCTGGGACCTGCATCTGGTAGGTTGTTGTTTCATTGATATGTTTTCTTGACTGGCAAATTAAGTGCTGTCCAAGGTCACAGGCTTCACATATATCTCGGAGCCAGGACCGTCAATACTGATACTATTGTCCAAAGCAGACTGTGACTAGCGTGGACCATTGCCCACAAACGGTCAGCCATTTCCACTCGCTGGCATCGGAAGCAAGTGATGTTGAACTCTTTTAATAGTTAGCAATCAAGCCTGTTCTGTTTTATGGCCTGGAAGGTTTTGCATTGACAGGTATAAGATCATCTCAAGTCAACCAGTAGCATCGCGCACCCTAGCTCTTTTGCATTATGGACCATTATGATAAGCAACACGGCCCTGAAGAGCAATGGGGCTGCAAACTCAATTAATAGTATTGAAAAGTTTTTGCATGGCTTGTAAAAGTAGAATATTGAGCCATGTTGCCTCTTTTGTAGTTAAGACGAAGGTCAATGCCAATGTCAGCTCAACAATTAGACTTTACCCCCTTGATCAGTTCAATTTCATTATAACTGACAGTTTATAAAATTAAATCAATAATCAAGTAATTTATATGATTTTTTGTTATTATAATGAAGTAGCTAAAGGAAGCTGTTTGTGTTTAGAATGACAGATATGGGTGCTATTCAACATGACACGAATTATAGCGGTGTTTCTATCATGACTAGTGTATCCTAGAGCTAACAGACCACAGATATTGGGATATTATCCAAGGGGATGTAGAGCAAGGTAAAACTGTGAGAGTTTACACATTGACTGATACAGTGAAACCTGTCTATAACGATCACCTTTGGAATCCGCAGAAAATGGCCTTTATAGACAGGTGGCCTTTCTGTCCATGTTGATTTCTATAGAAAGTGTCATTTTGGAGCTATGAAGAGTGGCCTTTATACACAGGTGGCTGCTCTATAGAGCTAGTACAGTGAAATCTGTCCATAATGGTCACCTTTGGTACCTGAGGAAATGACCTTTATAGATAGGTGGTCATTCTGTCCAGGTTGATTTTTATAGAAAGTGTCATTTTGGGGTTATGAAGAGTGGCCTTTATACAGGGGTAGCTGCTCTATAGATGTGACCACTACTAATACAGGTTTGACTGTAACCCTATTATAACCTAATTCAGTGCTAATTTTAATTCCTTTTTGTGTTGTGCCTTGACATATCGTTATCACTCTATCTCTCCTTTTAATTTATTTAGATGAGTGAGAGCCTTCCAAAGCAGGGAACACACAGCAAGCAAGGGAATAAAGGGGTATGAAATGCCACTCAGTTTTGTTTGTAGAATCCTTCTACCTCATTGGATCCTGGATAATTTCTTCTTGCTTATGATATCGCAGGGTAATATTTGATAAGTAGCTGGTTCAAGTACCTACGGTATGCTATGTTGTATACTGTGCATATTTCTCAGTTCAGACATACTCTGAAACTTGTCTATAATGGTCACCTTTGGGACCTGAAAAAGTGACCTATATTGAATGGTGGCATTTCTGTCCAGGTTGATTTCTATAGAAGGTGTAATTTAAAATCGTGAGTTTCCATAGTAGATTCATGGCTCATACAATGAGCTGTTGTGCGTTGTAGCTTGGTATTGAACTCGGGCAGTTGCAAGACCTTCAAAAATTACAACTTTCAAGTCACATTCCAGGGGGCGCAATACAAATCTCTCCCATTATTCATTGATTATATTTGTTGTAGTATGCATCCACAAACAGCTGTTTTGTGAAGCATCTGGTTTTATCAGATATAGTACAATCAAACCTGTATTAGCGGCCACCTCTGTAGAGCAGCCACCTGTGTATAAAGGCCACTCTTCATAGCCCCAAAATGACACTTTCTATAGAAATCAACCTGGACCAAAAGGCCACCTGTCTATAAAGGCCATTTTCTGCGGATCCCAAAGTGACCGTTATAGACAGCTTTCATTGTATACATTATGAACTGGAACTGTGTGAATTTCATGTAAAAGTAATGTGAAAAACGTTGCAAAAACCACGTGAAATAGCATTGTCTTTCGTTCTTCTGTCAAATTCACATGCTCTTTCACATTGTTTTTCATCATAGGGTGCTAGATAGTTCACTTTGTTTTGGATTCATACTGATAACTCCCTGTGAGTAAAAAGTACAGAAAAGTCAGTACTTTTATCTTCTTCAGATAACATAATCACACCTCAGACTGGAAATCGGTATTTCCAGTACTTCTTCAGCACTTATGTTAAAATGTGCTGACTTTAGCTTAGCACTTTTTCAGTAGGTACACTCTTTTCCTTTTTCTCTCACAGTGACTGGTGTCATGTTTTTGGTATGATATTTTGTTTCAAGGCAGCGATCCCAGTGCCGCCGCCTCCCATGATACCAGATGACGTCCATTCTAGCGAGGAAGCGCTGTCAAACATGCTAATGTCGTGGTACTTGACGGGATACAACACAGGATATTACCAGGTGGGTCAACAGGAAACTTTTACTATAGTCACAGTCACAGACTCACAATTGCGTTTTCCCTCGAATAATCAACTACTGACACATTCAGTCAAACTCAGTTATTATTCCTGTCACAAATCTAGAATAATGTAGAATGTTCCAGAAGGATTGGAACAATTGATTTATTTTTAGAATATGACATTATCAGAACGTTCTAGATTGACTTATTTTTAAATATTATGTAATCAGAACATTCTAGATTGAGTTATTTTTAGGTGTGACGTAATGGAAGATTCTAGATATTCTATAAATGGAAAATGATGTCATTTGCATGAAAGTTTTAATTATTCTAGACTAGAATAAATTGGGATTTTCTGAGAAGGACTAACTCGTGCATTGTGAAATACATTGACTGGAAGACCATCTACTGCCTTTAATTACCGTTTCGAAAAGAATACCCGAAACACAAGTGTGAATAATTGTGATAATTCCCTTGGACAATGTGACAATGTCTATTACTCGCTTAATATCCCGCACACCGTGCATTGCAATAATGAAATATAAAGCGATGTGGGATATTAACCAGACTAAGTTAGAACAACCATTTTCGTTGTTTTAATATTTGAGAGCTGCAGACGGAGAATATTGTACATTGTCAATTGCAGACTTTCAATGTGAAACGGATGTGTCCCTTGACAATTGTTTCGACAATTCAAATACAGCAAAATGTTAATTGCTCACAGCATGTTATCGTGTTTATCAAATTATATAGCAAGATGGGATATTATCCAAGGGGATATAGAGCGAGGTAAAACTGTGAGAGTTTACACAGTGAAACCTGTCTATAACGGTCACCTTTGGGATCCGCAGAAAATGGCTTTTATAGACAGGTGGCCTTTCTGTCCAGGTTGATTTCTATAGAAAGTGCCATTTTGGGGCTATAAAGAGTGGCCTTTATACACAGGTGGCTGCTCTATAGAGGTGGCCGCTAATACAGGTTTGACTGTAAGTGAAGATTGGCTTTATGGGATAACAAACAAGGTAGGATATTAACTGATCGGGTAATAGATGAATTCGACTGTACTCTCATTGCTGGATTTCTAATTGCCACATAGGCATTGATAATTCTCCTTGCTTAATGTATTGTCCCAACTCGGGTTATATCACATTTTAGCTGCACTAAAGCACAGAGGAACATGTATAGTGATCCGGAATTCCTCTCTCTGCTCGTTGCAAGAATGATAATGACAGTTTTACCATGACGCGACATATTTTTATGATGACAACAAAATTCAAGACAATACTTCAAACGTCATTTGTCAGTAATGATGTACATTTCAGTAAACTATATAAGTATGTTACTAATTACAAGTATCATAATAACTGTCATTTGAGTATTACATAACTAGGGCATACAAGTATAATGTTTATCATTCAGCTGTCTTTTCGTTTGATTTCAGGGCATGCTGCATGGCTCATGATTCGACAAATGACACAGTGCATTCAATGTACAGTGAGGATAAAAAGCACACAAAACATGGCATTGCGCGGCTGATAATTGACAATTATCAGGCTTTGTTTGTAAACATTGAATATGATCGCCTAATGTTCCATGCCGTGTCAGGTTTCTTTGTAAGACATTGCATACGCTAGTCTGTAGGAGCATTCATAGTGAGCCTTTGCATATTATTTCGTTGCTAGTTTGATCATTTCTTGAGTTCTTCTTCGATCTTTGGAATCAATTCTTTCAGCTTCTCCCATTGCTCTACCGACAGTGATACTCCTGAAATTAATCATGCAGTCAAATGTTAATGTTTAAAGACTACACCAAACAATTATAAAGGAATAATGGAAATTATGGTTAAATTCGGGTGCCATTCGCTGAGAGCATGTATTCTCCTCATACAAGTACACTAGGCAACATGCAAATCTCTGGCGAGTGATACAATTTTTCAACTTTAGCTTCTTAGCTTGCAAATCCGACAAAAGAACTTTGCTAGCGAAGTTGGCTGAATGCCCTTGCAAGTATAGCGCTACTAAACAGCGTCATCCACTGGACTATAAGCTTAATTTGTGTAATTGGTTTTACCGCACAAACACTGTTACCGCGTCGATAGCTCCAAAAGGGGACCAGAAATGATACAGCTCTCTCATAATTGATGTTCTGCTATATGTGGAAATGGACTGGTGATAATGTATGAACGTCTGTCACAATTTCATGTTGTGTTTTCAAGCGGATTAAATTTGTATACCTTTACGTCCCGGTTTATCCTCTCCATCTGCGCTGTAGAATTCTCTGATATCGATCAATGTTTTCCCTTTGAAGTGGTTAATGGATACCTTCTTGCGGCCNCGCCAATCTACAGATATAAACCCTTTATCAAATCTAAAAGTTAAGTATTTGAATTGGTAAGAAAAAAGTTGGAGTATAATGAAAATAATAATTTAGAATCTGAAAAATCTTGGGTTGAGTGCAGGATATTCCCCTTGAGTCATCTACACTCGAAAGTCTAAAAATATGTAATAACAGCTACCTAAAACTATGTGAAACTCAGCTGCTAAACGTTCTAATTAGTAATTACAAGATTAATTTATAAATACAATCAAACCAAACAACCGTTTTAATTATAACCAGATTTACTAATTAGAAGTATGTAGATTAGCTTTTTTAGATATAGATTTCTAATTATTGGTGACTTTTTGTACATCATTTGTACAGCTAATATTCCTTCTTTTATCCAACTAAGGGCCTGATTACATGAGGCGGGCCAGCCCGCTTGGTGCCGGGACGGGCTAATTTTGTCGATTGTTTATATGGTGATTTCCTGTCCGGACTTGCCCTGCTTCAGCCCGGCAAATTTTCGCCGGGCTGGTCTCTGTTTCTTCGATGCAAGCGTGTTCGCCACATTTTATCACGTTCGAAGCACGTCTTTTGGTCTGCATAAGCTCTGGTTGTCCTTCTATTTTACTACCAGCGCATTCCGTAACTCTTTTTACGGAATAGGACGTCCAGAATAGAAGTCATGCTTAATTACAAATTCGATCAATTTGCCACTCGATCGAAACTATTTGCTTTGGATTCCATACTGTGCATTGATGATGAAAAGCGAAAGAAAG
>OFHS01003892.1:0-15423 GCA_900245855.1 Calvadosia cruxmelitensis | reverse complement strand
GCACTCCTCCTCGTCATAAACCTCCTCTAAGTTGCTGTCAGCTGCAGATTCAACAAGATAGTGGTAAACATGACCATAGTTGAAAGTGGACGGCAAGTTCCTGCTCGGGAAAATGTTCCAGCCATCGAAAGGGTAAAACACTTGATCCGCCAGCACAAATTGACGAAGAAGGGTTTTGCTTAGCTGCCTTGATGTCATACCACTTTCCCCCATCAATCTTCACATCAACAGGTTTGCTAATGGCAATACAGCCCTCGACACGAAAAATAAGTTCTGCTTTCCTGCCAGTCTTCTTCTCGCCGTGGCACTTCAGCCAATGTTTCAACCCGACAAAAGAGCAATCTGCAGGTCGCTTCAGGAGCAACGCGCCAGGAACTTCATTCTCAGAAAGTATCACAATACCATCGTCAACACTCATTATTGAATGTAATCCATAAAAACGATGATAAAACTTGAGCATAAAATGGGAAATAGTGGTTCAGCAACCGTCGTTTAGCAGAGCGAGTTGCGAAATGATACTGCTCGTGTCCGCAAAAACTCCAGCTGCGACAATGGTGACGTAGGCGATGAATAGCCCTATTGAATATGGATTGGTGGTGCAAGCTGGGATTACCGTTCTTACAAACTGCACGAGAATGAAGTCAAGCACTGCCAAGGGAAGGAAAAGCATAAGTTTAATGTTGCGAATTTTTGGTCAGCGAGAAGAATGATATGCAACTGACTTTGATAAAGAGGAAGAGCTATCTGTCCTAGTGGAAAAGACCGAGAGATGGTGCCCGCCCTAGATATAGGAGCCCTAGATATAGGAGACCTAGATCCCGTGCGCTCTGGCATGTTCTATTCATTCCCTAAGGCCCTGTTTACAAGGAGGAAGGATGATTCTAGAAAGTAGGATGATTCTCCTTGGCGAAAACAGCCGTGCAGTCGAAACGCCATGTCAATTTTCACGGGACCGCATTGCAGCCATGAAAGTGTTCATTTTTTAGGTGATTGAGCTTGACAGTGCGTTTCGTAGTATTCTCTCTAGCCATGGCGGATAAGTATCGAAGCAATTTCCGGGTTTTGAAGAGCATGGTACGGAAGCATTATTATTGAGTAGTTGTCAATCGCCAAGAGCTTCTTCTGAAAAAGACGGTAACAGAGTCACGAGCATGGATTTGGCAACAGTGTCTGGTACGCCTCAGACAAAAGTAAAACGAAAGGGCAAGCATGGTCAGGCGAAATGTCCTCCTCCTCCTCCGAAGAAGTTTGCCTTCACTGATTATATGGCGTTGGATCTGTTGGGACATCTCAACAAATACAAAAGGAAATGTGAATTTCAAAACGTAGATTTCGAAGCTGACAACAAATCAATGTACACAGAGCTGAGAAGGTGCGTGGCCCACGAATGCAGTAACGATTTAGGCCAGTGAAGATCACTGAGCCACAAGGGTGCTTAGATGTCTTAACCAGTGAGGAGTATGACGTTTAAGAAAAAACCGACGGTGAAAAGGCAGAATTGAAGAAGAAGTACGAGCGCGTGAAGGCCAAATTACCCAAAGTAAAGAGCATTCGACAGAACTAAAAAGAAAAGAGAAAGATGCAGTTGCAGCATATCGAGAGCAAATCAAGGCTTCAATTACATACGCTGGTTTAGTTATAGACTGTGAAAGACCTTGGTTTGGCTGTAGCATTGATGGATATGTTGATGGCCCTGGCCAGGAATGTGGTCTGTTGGAGGTCAAATGTCCCTACCACTGATGATAATCTGCATGAACTCGCTGTCTCCAGGAGAAAGAAGTCACTCTATTTAACTTGCAACAATGACAGCGTTATTTGAAAAAGAGTCACAATTACTTTTACCAAATGCAAATGCAGATGGATTGACTGGCAGGAAATGGTGTGACTTTGTTGTATGCCTAGCATCACGAGACAGACAACCAGAGCTATTCGTTGAAAGTGTTCCTTTCGATGAAGATGTTTTTACAGACATCTTGAAAACAGTCACCCACTTTGAGAAGTCTGCGATCATCCCAGAAATCTTATCAAGGCGCCTTCATTGTAAATACAATTGTAAATAGAAATAACACAAAGATGTTTATTATAATAAACATTATTGGTGTACAACAATAAGTGTCTTGTTCCTTGTAAAACTCATTTACTTCATATGATTGGCTCCATACAGAAATTGGTTAGGTAGCAGCAAACAACTCAAACCTTATTTAAATCTGTAGCCATTGAATTCGGGTAGTATATTCAAAGACAGCTTTCTCAATGTCAACGCCTTTGTCGGCCATAACAGCATCTCCATCATCAAGTAATTTAATAAGTCCACTTCTAACAGTTATATCTCTATCTGATACGTTTCCTGGAGCTAGATCAGAAACAAATGTGATAGACATAGGGGGCAATTCCAATAAGACCCTTTAGCAGTGTTATTACTCTGGTAAGATGAGTATGTCGTGGACTGAGCACAAAAATGACTCGGATCTCAATAAAAAATGTCAGGGCAATCAATGATCTCACGTATACTAGGGTACTTTACTACTTTTTCTTGAAACAAGACGGCATGTGCTTTTGCACAATATCTTTTGAGACCCATATTTGTACTTCGCGGAACCTCGAGTACATAACATCAAGCCAGGGGCATATTTTGTCAAGGTACGAACACGAAACATTTTGTTGACGATTCATCATTTATTTTCCTCTCATCATAGTTACATAATATATACTTGTTTACCCAGGCGTGAAAAAAGAAAGAATCCACAAAGTAAACGAAAAGAGATCGAGCCAGTGTCAAAGTGCACTCGCGGGCAGAGATCAAAGCTCTTACAGGCTGCAACAAAACGAGCCGATGAGAACGTCATCAGAGAATTGACATGTGGACCTGCAAATGACCCTGTGGCAGGACGCCCGCCGGGTGGAAGTAGCGAACTGGAAGTAGTTGGCTACTTGTAGCGAACTACTTTTCCTTGTAGCGAAGTAGTTTTTGACTACATTATTCAAAAAGCAGTTGCAGCTGTAGCGAACTACTTTTAACTAAAGAACTTTAGCTTTTAGCGAACTACTCTTTGATTTAGGATGATGATTCTAGCTACTTTTTTCACAAACTTCTGCATCTGAATTTTGCAAATTCCTCGACTGCAGCACACGGTTTCCTGATAACGGCTTGAAGGCTGACGTGACACTGCTCACTAAAACTATATAATTGATTTGAAAGTAGCATAATATAGCCAGTGATTAAATGTTTTGTGTAACAGGTCATCTACTTTGTGACTAATGTTGAAAAGCCAAACTTCTGATTGACTTTGTAAGAAACTGAAAGTAGTCAGTAGCGAAGTAGTTAGCTACTTTTTGGGAGATGTAGCGAATAGTTGTAGCGAACTACTGTATTTCTCCTGTAGTTGTAGTTGTAGCGAATTAAATTTACAGAGAGTAGTTGTAATTGTAGCGAGCTGCAAAATTAAAGTAGTCAATCCACCACCGGGCAGGCGATATATTGTACCACGCATCATGCTATTCTGGATACATCGATCCCAAAGCTTTGACCGCAATTAAGACCAAGAACGCAAAGACAGATGTATATGCGGATACACTTCAGCAGCTACGTGAGACATTCGAGCCAATCGTAAAAGGAGAAAAAATAGAAACATTGTCAAACTTATGCAATCAATTTATCGAAGCATCATACAAGCTAGACAATCCTATTCCAAGTTACCAGAGCCATAGCCTCAAGAAACGCATTTGCCGCCACTTTGGCGATAGATTATCTTTTTACAAGCCGAGCGATTGTAGTAAGTCAATGGTCGTTCATGCAAGCGGACTCAGTGCCAGTGAACAGGCAGACATGATATTGAAAAATGATTCGATTGATGACAGCACAAATTCAGGATCAAGTGACAGTGATGGTGATCTGGATGGAAATGCAAAAACTGCGCAGCTCTGTCAGATTTATTAGCGTGTGAAATGATGAAAGATGTCTACAGGGCAGCCGTGATTATTAGGAAGTCTTTTAACCTGCAATTTCAAAACTATGCTAGTATAAAAAAATAAAAAAAGCCAAATGCCAAATGCTAGCTGTTGGCTTGATGCACTCCCGGCGGCATCCCTGGGATTACTGTTGGACTGCTCGCAGCTTCATGTAGCCATCGCAATTCGTCTGGGATGTGACGTGAGCCGACCACACGTTTGTCGCTGCGGAGCTCAAGTTGAAAGCAACGGCATTCATGGACTATCGTGCAGAAAGGCAGCGGGGAGGTGGTCACCGCATGCCGAGGTGAACGGCATACTACACCGCGCCCAAACCGTTGATAAATCTACCTGTTGAGCCACCACCACGCCCTCAGGCATCAGCATCATATTCTGCACCAATGAATTACCAACCAGCATCGACAAACTAAAAACAAAGCTGATGCATATTGCGGAATGCACAAATGCTCATGACCTTGAAACACTTACATCCCTTGCATCATTGCCAGAGCGAGAATTTTTTTGTTTTGGTTGAAGCCAACAGTCATGCTTCGAGAGAAGGAAAGTCTGGTGGTAGAGGCAGCCTCACGACATTACCAGATCAGCAAGTGTTTTGAGGAGCTGCAGCAATTCACCAGTGGCTTGGAGAGCTTTGGGATTCTTGCGCTACTTAAACGTTTCAAGCAAGAGGCTTTAAATCTTTTTAAAAAACAGAAGGCATCGTGCAGGGATGTAATTGAGATTACTTAAGTTTACCGAATTTGCAACCTAATAGCTGCAAGTTTAAATATAGTTGCCATCTGTCCTTTTGCATTTGAGGGGGTCAGAGCCAAAGTGGACTAACCCACAATGTTGGCATTTTGAATTTTTTACCATGATCCTATAGTAAAACGCAAGTAGATCGCAAGTATTTGTCACCGGAGCTGAGTATAAAGAAAATGTTCCAGCTGTATCTGGAAAAGTGCAAAGACGAATTAGAAACTCCTGTAAACGAAAATGTTTACAGGACTGTCTTCAATAATGAATTTAATCTGTCGTTTGGAGCACCTAAAACTGACACCTGCAACACATGCGACACACTTCATGTGGCAATTGCATCTGAGACAGATGCAGACAAATGCCGTGCTCTGCTTGTGAAGCAGGAGCTGCACCACAGGAAGGCAAAATCAGGGTATGCTTCATTGGGTGTAAATGTAAAGATCTTGTCACAAAAGAGGCCATTCTAAACTGCACTGATAAGAGATGATGCAGTTTCACTTGCCTGCTAGCTTTAGCTTCCGTAATAGAACCTCGAATTGTGTCTCATTACCCTGATTTTGGGGCAATAAAATTTAAAGGTCTGTTTAATTGTGAAATTGAGCTAAGCCACAGTAAACGAGAGGATAAAGATATTCATGTGCTTTTCTGTTATCATGGTCATATTGCTGCTGGCTGCAGTTTTTCCCTAAACCATTTTGTGCCACTTATTTCCAAACAGCCACCTGTTAAAAGAAAAACAGACAGTGACCTCTGTGCGCCTATTAAAAAGAAGGCAGTTGAAACTTCTTTTGTGCCCAATGTGGAAGCAACTGCATCCAAACAAGTGTCATGAAGTGTAATGATTCAGTTTGATTGGCTGTGCTATTCGCCAACCTTAGATGGAGCATTTTGCCTTCCTCGTGTTTTTCTTTTTTGTCTCAAATGTCTTGACAATCGCAGGCCATAGATTTGATGCTCAATGGCAAAATATCAAAGCAAGTTTGTGAAAACAGACAAAAACTGCTATCGATCATTGACGTTATTATTTTTTGTGGACGTATTGGCCTGCCATTGCGTGGTCATCGTGATGATGCGAAATATCATCAA
Organism: Calvadosia cruxmelitensis; assembly: GCA_900245855.1. Classification (NCBI taxonomy): domain Eukaryota; kingdom Metazoa; phylum Cnidaria; class Staurozoa; order Stauromedusae; family Kishinouyeidae; genus Calvadosia; species Calvadosia cruxmelitensis. The sequence goes on along the minus strand of OFHS01003892.1, from coordinate 9,630 downwards.
GGGATTGGTGGATATTCTGAGAGCAGTGTGGAAACTTTTGTTGAGCTTCTCCGTTTCAGGGTACGTTCTGGCGACAGTGTTTTAGAGCAGCACTTGAGAACTGCTTCGAAACATGCCACATATATTTAAAAAATATTCAAAATCAACTGATTGGTTGCTGTGGTAAGGTAATATCACAACACATCGTTCAAGAGGTTAAAGATGCCAAGTTCTTCTCAATCATTGCTGATGAAGCTATTGATTGCTCTGGAAAAGAGCTTTTAGCTTTAGTTTTACGCTTTTTAGACAAAAGCTATATCATCTGTGAAGAATTTATAAGATTCCTTCATTGTAAGCAATGCCTATCAGGTGCTGATCTTGCTAAGCTAACTCTTGAAGAGCTAGACAATCTTGGTTAGGATTTTGCTGATTGCAGGGGACAGGGCTATGATGGAGCAGGGTCTATAGCAGGTCATGTCAAAGGACTGTCTGCTCAGATCTTGCAGCTCAATGAAAAAGCAGTGTTTACTCATTGCTACAGTCACAGACTAAATTTGACTGATTCTGACTCATGCTCTGTCCCATTAGTTAGGAAACATTGTGCAACAGGTACAGGAAATCTGCAACTTTTCTAATGCTTCTGAATCAAGGCAAATCATATTGACCCGAAATATAATGGCACGTTCACCGAAATCGCGCAGAAAAAAATTAAAAGGTGCTTGTACCCCTTATGGAAATTTTCTATAGAACTGTATAGAATCCTATAGATCTCTATAGCCCACCTATGGAAAATGCTCTCTATAGGGATCTTTTCTATAGAATCCTATATATAAAGATCAACAAATTTCTTCTATAGAGATTTGTCCTATAGAGCTTCTATAGAACCGAAACTGATTTCTCTTCTATAGGGAATGTTCTGCAGAATTCTACAGAAACTCACCCACCCCATCTATAGAATTATTGCCTATAGGGCTTCTATAGAAAAGCAGCTGAGCTTTCCTATAGGCAGAGTTCTATAGAGGTCAACAGAAATACCTAATGCTACTTTTAGAGTGAATTTATAGTACAGATCCATAGTAAGAGCTCTTCTTGCAAGAAACGTACTAGCCTTAATTTGTAGAATATTCTATAAAATAAGTATATATAGTGACCATTGAGGCATCCCTATTGTAATTCATGTGTGGGACGTAAAAAGGTACTGGATGGCGGAGGAGCCGTGTTGTTGACCAGTGTGGCCATGGGGTCATCAATATACGGGAAAGGAAACTAGATCTACTGGCACAATGAAATAACACGAATCTTATTTTATTTGTCTGCACAAGCAGAATTAATGTTTATTACAAAAAGTAATTAAGCCAAAGTTTTATATATTTCGATATACAGGTGTGCTATATATCTCATTTCTTAAAAAAAAACCACGCTCAGATATTCCACAAGTTCACATTTTTCAATGAATTTCTTTCCCTGCAAAACGTGCTCATTGTTACAACAAATTTAATGTATTTTTATGCTACATATCAAGGTTGTGATACTCAATCGAGTTGTACAGTGAAGTTACCAATATTCAATTTACAGGAGTGATCAACGAAATAGTCAATTAAGACTTACAACCAATTGAGGGCACAAATAAATTAATATAAAATCAGGCAGACCATCATTAACGTCATTGCAAGATGATCAAAGCTAGTAAAATGGCAATAAGTTTGGCCACACACGCATTCCATCAAATCCATTGTCCAGTTGAATATCCCCAAAAGCGTAGCTTTCGATCATCACGACAGAGAATGACCAGGTTGCATTATTAGAGCAAAGGCAAATCCATTGTGAGTTCCAACTGCCATCACTAGTCATCCTCTGTATGCAACATATATGACCATTGTCATAGTCAGAATGCGGTTATCATACATCTACTTCAAAGTGGTGCACTTCCAGTACCTTCCCTCATTCTAGGCAATAAATAAATTGTCAGAATTTCTGATACGTCACATCACGGACACTTTTAAATGGCAACATTGGCCAAAATGTCAAATTATTGTATAAAGCTTAGTCACTGCCTAATTGATGCTACTTTTAAGCCATTTATATCAACGCTCAGAATTTGCAAAAGCCAGATTCAAATGTATGTGAAAAAAGTAGCTAAAAGGATTGTTCTAACTCAGAAAGTAGTTTGCTACAGCTGAATTACTACTTTTTGAAAAATTTGCCAAAACTATTTGCTACAAAGAGAAGTAGTTTGCTACAAGTAGCTACAGAAATACATCTTCTACCATTGGGATTTGTAAGCTTGTCAGTCCCAGTAGAAGCGGCTTGGCAAGGGGCAAATATACATCTTCTCGTCACAGCAAAGCATGAGACATTTTTTCTGTATGATTTCAGGGTAGATGCATACAAAAGTATTAAGCTCTCGAACTGGAAAGATGAAGTCTGACGCACACTTGAGAGGCAAATCACGACACAGCTGCTTGTGATGCGACTGAAGTGGTCGAAGCAGTAAAACCAAAAGTCAGTAATGCTTTTAAAGCTACGAAGTTGCCTAAACCAAAGCTAGAGCATGTGGATAATGCTGTTGGTAAGTGTGTGATTACAATGGTGATTGCACTGTTTGACATTTAACCTGCCTTCAGTGGAAAGTGGCATTTTGTAGCTGGTATATCTTCTAACTATGTAACTTTGTATTTCTTGATAGAATTCATCATAAACGAAATGAAAGGAAATACAAAGCTTGTAAAGATGGCAATCAAGCAGCTGCTCAACACCGAAAGCAAAAAGCTTGGATGTTAACAAAAAGTTTGGAAAAGACCAACTTGTACATTCATAATTGTAGCTCTTTTTTGTTTTTATACGTGCTTGTGTGGACAAATAAATTACAGTGAATGCCAAGCTATGTGTTGTAATTGTCTCATTGTTCTGTTGCTGTTGATCTCCTATTCAATTTTTACAAGGAGGCAGCAGTACCAGCATTTTCTTACCTAGAAAATGTCTGTCCTGGGCAGGACCTCTATGGGAAATTGAATAATTAATGCCCTTAGGCCTATAGAGTCCAGTATAGAAGCCTATAGAATCCCGTGTAGAAGCCTATAGAGTCCCGCATGGAAGCCTATAGAGCCCTGCATAGAAGCCTATAGAGCCCTGCATAGCAGCCTATAGAGCCCTGTATAGAAGCCTATAGAGCCTTCTATAGAAGCCTATAGAGCTCTCCATAGAGGCCTATTAGAATCCTATAGAGTCCTGTATAGAAGCCTAAATAGTCCTCTATAGAGGCCTATAGAGTCCTGTATAGAAGCCTATAGAGCTCTCCATAGAGGCCTATAGAATCATATAGAGTCCTGTGTAGAAGCCTATAGAATACACTGTAGAGGCCTATAGAGTCCTCTATAGAGCTACCTATAGAAGCCTGTAGAAACCTGTAGGTAAATGGTCCCGTTTCCTTATAGATATCTATAGAAATTGTCTATGGAGACCTATAGAATTTTTAAATAGGTTTCCCATACGTTTTCTATAGCAAATTTCCGTAAGGGACCACACGTTGGGTTGAGCGAATAGATGCTATGAACATTTTTCAGGATTTGTACACTGCAATTTTTTCACATTGGAGGAAATGGTAATAAATTCAGAGAAGGAGTGCAATACTGTAACAGAATTGCTTCAGTCAAAAACAATCGATGTCACAAATGCAACAGAAATTGCTCAAGCATTGAAAAATTCAGCCATGACTTGTAGAAATCATGTAAACATTTTTCATAAGCTGTGGTTCAGGCAGGCCTGCATGCTTGCCAAGAAGGTTGGTGTAGCACCATCCATGAAAAGAATTGTCGGTAGGCACGGAAATAGGGATAACACGCCATATTCTGGTACATCCGACTATTTCCTCAAAACTGTGACTATTCAAGTTCTTGATCATTTGATCTCACATCTTGCAACCAGGTTTGATGAAAATTACTCACATTCTTTTAATGGATTTTCTATTATTCTTGAGAAGATGTTAGCCATCCTCAGTGGTAAAGTAAGAAGCTATGGCAGCAGGAGAATTTCGCGTCCAAAGGTCGTCTGATCCCTTTTTCCAGGTTGCGGTTGACCAGACCATCAGACAAATTATCAATAGGCAGTCAAAGATTTTCATTCTACAGATAGTGATGAAGACGACTGTCTTCACTTTCTTGTTAGAAGAAGAAGTGTCCTTGCTGATGCCTTTGGAGAGCTCAGAGATCTAGAGGAGGGGGAATGGAAGATCGAGATGAAAGTCCATTTTATAGGAGAAGATGGAAGCGACTATGGTGGTCTGCCGCGCGAATTTGCCACTTTACTATACAAAGCCTTGGGATCGTTGAACCTCATCATGTGTGGAACAGCAAATCAGAATACCTTTGCCCATAACCTTCTGGTTTTACAACAAAATCAATTCCGGTATGCAGGTCAACTGGTTGCCTTTGCCATTATAAATGGGCACAATTCGCCTAAATTCGTTGGACACAAAGTAATGGGATTTATCTTGGATAATAAAGTAACAGCCTCTGCGAAGGAGTTGATCAATGAATTACCAACCAGCATCGACCAACTAAAAACAAAGCTGATGCACATTGCGGAATGCACAACTGCTCATGACCTTGAAACAATTACATCCCTTGCATCATTGCGAGAGCGAGAATAATTTGTTTTGTCTTTTGAAGCCAAAAGTCATGCTTCCAGAGAAGGAAAGTCTGGTAGAGGCAGCCTCACGGCATTACCAGATCAGCAAGTGTTTTGAGGAGCTGCAGCAATTCAACAGTGGCTTGGAGAGCTTTGGGATTCTTGCGCTGCTTACAAGTCTCAAGCAAGAGGCTTTAAATCTATTTAAAAGACAGAAAATATCGTGCAAGGATGTAATTGAGATTACTAAAGTTTACCGAATTTGCAACCCAATAGCTGCAAGTTTAAATATAGTTGCCACTTGTCCTTTTGCATTTGACTGATTTGAGGGGGTCAGAACCAAAGTGGATTAATCCACAACATTGGCATTTTGACTTTTACCATGATCCTATAGTAAAAACGCCAAACTTTTCAGTGGCAACGTGGACCAACCCACATGATTTTTGATTCTGACGTAGCTTTGTGTTGAATACTGGTCCATCTTTGCTTGACGCTTTGATTTAGGGGCAGAGTGGACCAAACTTCCAAAACCACTGACCAAATCCTGCAGGCGCGGTCAATTTTTGCTTTTGAACATGGCTGACAGCGAAGAGCCCGCTAGCCCGATGTCATCAAAGAAATCCCGCAAAAGGACTTGTAATCCAGAGAGGTGGGCTAAGAATGGTAAGACAACGAAAATATTTCATGGGAAGAATATTAATTTTAACAAAGCAGGTGTCTGGAGAAAGCCGAATTGTTGAAGAGAAAGTGGTTGGCAAAGATTGCTCTTGTCCTCTCAAGTGTTCTGAAAAGGTTCTCGAGCAACATCGTTCAAATCTTTTGAAAGAATTTTGGGAACTTGGTGACTGGAATTCTCAAAACGCTTATATCTGTGGCTGTGTAAAGATCTGTAATGTTGCCAGAAGATACGGGGAGCACGATGCAGCTACTGCTTTGACCGCCTCGCGAAGGAATTTCTCAAGGCAATATTATGTAAATGCCGTCGATGGAACATCACTTCGATTCTGTAAAATGGCGTTCCTTTCAATTCATGCTGTTTCCAGTGGTAGAGTTACACGAGCTTTGCAAAAGTTTCAAGAGAAAGGATCTCCCCAACCAGACAAACGTGGCCAACACAAGCCAGCCAATAAAACACCCGATGACTCATTCCTGTACATTCGTGCACATATTGCCAGTTTCCCTTCAGGAGTGAGTCATTATTGTCGTAAAGACAATCCAGATCGCAAATATTTGCCACCAGAGCTGAGCATAAAGAAAATATTCCAGCTGTATCTGGAAAAGTGCAAAGACGAATGGGAAACTCCTGTAAAGGAACATGTTTACAGGACTGTCTTCAATAATAAATTTAATCTGTCGTTTAGAGCACCAAAACTGACACCTGCAACACACTCCATGTGGTAATTGCATCTGAGACAGATGCAGACAAACGCCGTGCTCTGCTTGTGAAGCAGGAGCTGCACCACAGGAAGGCAAAATCAGGGTATGCTTCATTGGGAGTAAATGTAAAGATCTTGTCAGAAAAGAAGCCATTCTGAACTGCACTGATAAGAGATGGTGTAGTTTTATTTGCCTGCTAGCTTTAGCTTCCCTAATAGAAACTCGAATTGTGCCTCATCAGTCATCACCCTGATTTTGGGCAATAAAATGTAAAGGTCTGTTTAATTATGAAATTGAGCTAAGGCAGAGTAAACGAGAGGATAAAGATATTCATGTGCTTTTCTGTTATCATGGTCATATTGCTGCTGGCTGCAGATTTTCCCCAAACCATTTTGTGCCACTTATTTCCAAACAGCCACTTGCTAAAAGAAAAACAGACAGTGACATCTGTCCGCCTATTAAAGAGAAGGCAGCTGAAAACTTCTTTTGTGCCCAATGTGGCAGCAACTGCATCCAAACAAGTGTCATGCGAAATATCATCAAGGGATTGGTGGATATTCTGAGGGTAGTGTGAAACTTCGTTGAGCTTCTCCATTTCAGGGTACGTTCTGGCGACAGTGTTTTAGAGCAGCACCTGAGAACTGCTTCGAAACATGCTACATATATAAAAAAAAATATTCAAAATAAACTGATAGGTTGCTGTGGTAAGCTAATATGACAGCTCATCGTTTAAGAGGTAAAAGATGCCAAGTTCTCCTCAATCACTGCTGACGAAGCTATCGGTTGTCTGGAAAAGAGCTTTTAGCTTCAGTCTTGCGCTTTTTAAACAAAAACTATATCATCTGTGAAGAATGTTTAAGTTTCCTTCATTGTAAGTATGGCCTATTGATCAGGTGCTGATCTTGCTGATTGCAGGGGACAGGGCTATGATGGAGCAGGGTCTGTAGCAGGTCATGTCAAAGGACTGCTCAGATTTTGCAGCTGAATGAAAAAGCAGTGTTTAATCACTGCCACAATCGCAGATTAAATATGACTGTCTCTGACTCATGCTCTGTCCCATTAGTTAGAAACATTATGCAACAGGTACAGGAAATCTATAACTTTTTCGATGCTTCTGAATCAAGGCAAATCATATTGACCCGAAATATAATGGCACGCTCAAAGAAATTGCGCAGAAAAAAATGAAAAGGTGCTTGTACCACACGTTGGGTTGAGCGCAAAGATGCTATAAACATTTTTCAGGATTTGTACACTGCAATTTTTTTCACATTGGAGGAAAAGGTAAAAAATTCAGAGAAGGAGTGCAATACTGTAACAGACTTGCTTCAGTCAAAAACAATCGATGTCACAAATGCAACAGAAATTGATCAAGCATTGAAAATTCAGCCATGACTTGTAGAAATCATGTAAATTTTTTTCATAAGTTGTGGTTCAGGCAGGCCTGCATGCTTGCCAAGAAGGTTGGTGTAGCTCCATCCATGAAAAGAATTGTCGGTAGGCAAGGAAATAGGGCTAACACGCCGTATTCTGGTACATCAGACTATTTCCTCAAAACTGTGACTATTGTGCTAGCCTCGTATTCAAGTAAAGTCTCTTTTCCATGTAACCTCTATTTCAAGTACATTTACCTATATAAGCCAATGTTGCATTTCATAATTAATAGTAGCTCTCGGCTCTCAACTGAATCACACGCACAACGATTATTCCTTGCTGTCTCGTTCGAGTCGAATTATATAGTAAGGTTGTTCGTCATGGAGTCTCACACGAACACCTCAACAAATGGTGACCCCACTGCTTCAAACAACGCTACCATCAACATGGAGAGCTCTTCTGCCGTCGCTTCTACCGCCGACATTCTGAAAGTCTCACAGCCGATCAAACTGCCGCCGTTTTTGAGACTACAAATCTTGTTCTGGTTCCAGCAGCTTGACTGTCTGCATATTCGATTTGCGTCGAACGGACTCGCTTTCCACACTTCGGTCCAGAGTTACCGAGCGACGTTGGACCTCTCGTCGCTACGCCTGATCTCTTCACTGCCAGCAATCCGTATACGCTTATCAAAGCCGGATCACCAGCGCCTAGAGGATGCTCTGGGCAATATCTCACTGGATGGACTCAAGCCGTCAATTTGCGCAATGAAGATCATTCAGCTGCTCTCAGAGTCAAGTATTACGCCTACTGATAAATTAGTACGTCATAGATTGTTTCGGGCCCTTCCTTGCCATGTACGTGACCTACTAGTTGGTCATGCAGAGTTACCGTCTGCCCAATTCTTGAAAGTTGCCGACACAATTTGGGGGGCCGTTAATTCCACGGTTGGGTCTAGCCCGGGTTATCATCAGGTGGCTCCTGTGTTGTCCTCTTACGGGACGTTGCGCATATCACGCCATCTTATTCTCAACAGACGAAGACGAGGACGGACGTGTCTCCGGTGCTGCATGCTAAATGTGATTCTTGGGAGATTATCGCGAAATTTTTACTGAAGGCTAACAATTGCAAAGGCAGACATGGCAAGTGGAAAGCCGTGTATGGTATGCAAAAAGAAAAATATTGCCCAGAAGACGCTAGCTGCTTTGCCATGTGTCCACTGTGACGAGTGGTTTCACTTGGCTTGCTCGGAAAAGCATACTAAATGCACAAACGAGGAGGTTAAAGTTCTCCAACGACACCCTACATCATGCCCCAGTTGCTTCAATTCCTTGAAGGATCTTTCGTCTAGACTGGTAGTTCGGGAGAATAAATTTGATATTTTGGAAGGAAATTTTGATAAATTGGGTGAAGAAAATGCCACAACAGCATTCATTGCAAAATCATATGCTTCAGTGGCTGCGGAGACTCCCAGCCAGTCTGCTCAGTTCTCAAGAGCCATCAAAGAAGAACTGAGGATAGCCGAAAACAAACGTCAGGTAATTCTGTCCGGGATCGAGGAATCTGACAATCCAAAACATGACATTGAAAATATCAAGAAAATCTTTGCTTTGATTTCTTGCGAAGACACGATGATCGTCGAAGCACGCCGGTTGGGGAATCCCCCAAAGTCCCACGCCAACAAGCCCCGCCTGATCAGGTTACAGGTGGCAACGCAAGCACAACGTGAGATGTTGCTTCGAAATGCAAAAAGATTGAAAGATTCGGATTCATTAAATCATTGTTATATCAGACCCTGTCACACCTACGCTGAACGGCAGAGAATTAAAGCATTGTACCAAGAAAGAGACAAAAAAATGCCACCGCAGCAGACGGTGTCAGTTTCTTCATTTCACGTCGAGGTGACGTCAGCGGCTGGTCCGTCCGCGAGACAAAAGACAACAACTAGCAACTAGCCGCAAGCCCATGTAATTTGACGTCAATCAATTGTCTCTATTTTAATGCCCGTTCACTAATGAATAAACTTGACAATCTAGATTCTCTTCTATCAACAAATGATTACGACATCTTAGCTGTTTGTGAGACATGGCTTTCCCCTTCTGTGCCTGACACTATCATAACGACAAGTGACTACAATGCCATAAGGAAAGATCACCCTCTTCAGACACCTGGTGGTGACGTTGCCATTCTCATCAATCTCTCCTTGAAATACTCCCGTTTATTTTTCCCATCTGAATTTTCTGACCTTGAAGCCATCGCAATTGACATTTATTTGCCAAA
>OFHS01003891.1:0-15423 GCA_900245855.1 Calvadosia cruxmelitensis | reverse complement strand
TAACTTAAATACATAGAGTCTTTCACTAATACAAAGTAATCAATTATCAACTGACTTAAATTAGGTAAAGTTCAAACTTAATTAACTTAATTAAGGCTTAAAACATTCTATACATAAATATACTAATAAATAAATAACTAAGTTAGGCTAAAAATGTGCTGTTTGACCTTCGTGCAGAATTCCTATTTAGTACAGTTGACATTTGACTAGCCATCGTATTATCTCTCTCGTCTATGTCTCACGAACAGTATTTTAATTTTATCTGATATATATACTTGTTAAAATTATTTTCTTTTTTTCACATCATCGGATGCATGAATGAAACGAGCATTCAACATGTGTGACATAGAATCTGGTATTACAACCAGCTCGATATGAGCGAATGCCAAGAAAACATCACCGTTGAGTCATTGACAGAAAATCTGAATATAATTTCACAAATTGAAAGCATTTATACAGAGAACATAATTATAAGAAAATGACTTTTGTGGCCTATCTGTCCAGGTTGATTTCTATAGAAAGTGTCATTTTATGGTTATGAAGAGTGACCTTTATTCACAGGTGGGCGCTCCATAGAGGTGGTCGCTAATACAGGTTTACCTGTATACCGAGATGCATTGGAACTGCGCTTTGATGGATTGTCTCGCATAGCAAATCAATGGCAACCGTCTAAGAAGAGCTCAAAGCGTACGCCTGGCCAGATAGTTCTGTTAAATTACTTCTTTGGCCCATTCAAACGGTACATGTAATGATTACTTTACACGGCAATTGCAGTCATCTGATAAATAGAGTGAAACTGTAGTGGCTGACGCACGGTCAGTGTGAACCTGATGTCGTCATTGTGTAGTCACGTGATTGTAAGAATATGTAGCTGTGTCATCCTGTAAACGTCCTTTTTCCCGTCCGTACTTCTTCGTGTAAACAGCTGAGCCCTGTCTCTCCTGTTATCTATACGCTGTGACTCACGACACAGAGCTCTGGCACCAACGACCATATGTACTCCTTAGAACTCTGCCATCTATCCATGTCGTAGGACCAGCAACTTCTTCCTATCAAATATATATAAATTACATGGAATGCGAAAGCCTCCTTGTCTGAGTTGTCTCGTTTTCTACAAAACCTGTCTATAACGGTCACCTCTGGGACTTAAGGAGAAGGACCTTTATAGACAGGTGACCATTCTGTCCAGGATAAGTTCTATAGAACGTATCATTTTGGGGTTATGAAGAGTGGCCTTTGTACACAGGTGGCTTCTCTACAGAGGTGGCCGGTAATACAGGTTTTACTGTCTTGGAACAATCAATTAACAAGAATCACTTACCTCGGCTGAAAGTAGGCAACCGCCAGAAGCAATTTGATGCCGAATAGTAACGGAAGCATCTTGAATACCTGTTACGAAATGGCACGACTTGAAGGTAACAAAAAAGACATTTTCATTTAAATCCAATTTACGTGACTCCTCAGTGGTTATTCGGATCTCCATCCTTGATATGTACGGAAATGATGAAACTTAACCGGATTAAATCAATACTGCGATAAAGGGAGTAAATATGACTTCTAATTTGACGAGGTGACTTCAACTACATTATGTGTTACGTCACTATGACAACATGAATTTTGAAGATTCCTCCATAGTTCCCTTGGCAACAACCAATCCAGTGGTTACAAATGTACCGCGAATGCATAAGCGATCAAAATTGTTACTAACGACGACTCCAAAGAACAACGTCACTATGACAACATGAATTTTGAAGATTCCTCCATAGTTCCCTTTGCAACAACCAATCCAGTGGTTACAAGAATTCTTATGACCCTGTTTTGTGGCATCTGTATGACGAATGGGGAGTTTCAATGAAAGCGAACATCTGCATCGCCCTCATCAGTCTCACGCAATTAAGACCCGCACTTTCCTGTACATTTGTCCTTTTATTGGATCACAGAAACCAGACAACAATTGAGACGTGATATATTTGTTCGCTCTTTGCTGCAGGGCAGCAAAATTTGACAAAATATTTTTACAGTGCGCGAAATAAATGGCGAATCACCTGCATATTTGTACCACATTACAACGTGTAGTAAAATAGTAAACTACTCAGAGTATCTAAAAGTAATTTTGACGAGATTTTAAACTTGTAAGTTGTTATTTATATTTACATTCAATGTTGTTCAGTTTTAATCTTTCCTTCTTCAGAGTTTTGTTTTAACGATAGTAAGCAATTATATTTGAAATAAATGTAAAATGTAAAGGATCTTGAAGATCATTAGTTTTATGCAACCAAATTGAGACATAGATATACTGATAAGATATATTTCATTGATCAATTCAAGTTAAGGTATAATATACATAGTTCAAATTACAAAACAAACAAATTACAGACTTGTAACGATCTGGGAAAACCTATAAGTACATAAGCTTGTTTATTTGGGAGATCCATATACTGTATGTACTCCACTAATACAGTACAGCAGTAGCGAAATTCACGCTAAAGGTCTAAATAAATAATAATACAAATGTGAATATACATGGTTTATACATTTGAATTTATTTGAAATATAATTATTAGTTTAACTCAGAGCTCTAGATGGATCGACGGATTACGCCGGTGGACTGGTGAAGAAGCCCAAGTTCTCATCGATTCCGAAACTATGCTCGCCAGCCAATCCCGAAAGCACCAAGTAGCAGCCATGGCATGGAGCTGCGTAGTCGTAGTAATCAAATCGCCGTGGGCGTAGGGCGTTAACATGCATCAGATCTCTAGCAAATGGAACAGCTGACTTGAGTAGTTTGAATTTAGAGCAGCGGAGTGACTAATTGAATTGATCTCAAGAGACGTAGCTCTAAATGCCAGTGATATTCTTCTTCTGAGGCATTCTCGTATAAACATTTGAGAAAGACTGGAGGGAAACACACGATCATTCATTTCTTCGTGATGTTTTGACATTTTCTGTTTAGTTTACTATGATCGGGCCGCTTGCTTCGCGAGGAATGCGATCGCCATCAATCACCATGGTGATACCGTGACTCATAATACTGTAAACTCACTGCGATCTAAGCACGTTGCATACATTAGCAAGGTTAAAGAGGAAAGAAATCGTGACAAAACATAAGTGGTATAGCGTCTTTCATTTAGCAGTAAAAGGTCTCGCCATGGAGTTTTACCAGTGATGACGTCACTGTTCGCGGTTAAAATTACACCGCGAAAATCAACTGAATGCTTTCAGTCCATTTTGCCTCACGTGAAGTACAATTGGTATACTCTGACTCCAATATGTGTTATTTAATAATCACAGACCTGTTTTAACCTCAGTCGCATTACGTTTAATCGAAGCAGTAGCCAACACTCAGTTTTGCTCGTGTATACACACATCGCTTTAGCATGTTCTATAGTGAAACCACCATGCAAACGACCACGGTCTCTCTTCAGTTAAACTATTGTATAAACGAATCGAAAAGACATCTACTTACTTTCTTCTTTCCTCTCGTAGGTTTTCTACTACTTTTCCTTGGTTTCGTCCCGATTATCTTCAACTTTGTCAGCCACTTCTTTGTGGTGGCAGCTCGGCCGAATTGAGTTCTCTGGTCTGCAGGTTCCTGTTCACAATGGCAGATTCGCATAATTAATTCATGTCCGAGCGTAAACATAGGTGGCATTTTGGAATTTCTCTCCAATACAGAATGGCTATTCCATTTTCAATTTGCGGTAGATGGCTTGCTAATTGGTGAAACGCATCGCACCCAGGTCGCCGCAGAGGTGAACTCTTGTTGTAAGGCTGCATGCTCGGAAAAAACGCTGCGCGCGGTTGCTTTTAGAAAGTGTTATTATTATTCCTTGCTTTGTAGACGGTCCATTAGCGAACAGCGATGCTATGTTCATTCCTACAGCTCAACACCTGTCATACAAACCAAGAAAGGAGTCTGTCTCTTCATATTAAATAACAACGTATAATAGTATAATCATTGCAGAGTGTTTTATTAATGGTTTCGCTGATTGTCTTCAAGTAAAATTAAAGAAGGGAAAGTGATTTTGGATGGAACAAAGTTCGCCTGAACGTCAAGGCTACGATGCTACAAAGAAATCAGTATGTGTAAGGTTCATTTCCAAAGAAGATTCTCTGCCACACGAAAACAAGCTAACATGAGGTCTATGGAGCATGAGTATATTGAAATAATATTCACGGAAAATCCTGGATGAAATTCCTTACCTTATCGTAAGCTGAAACGCCTGTTCCTAAGTTACAGTTCAAGCCAATATAATATTTTGCTTATAGCTTTCCTCGACAATAAAATGTCTGGCTTTATATTTTCAGTTCCAGACGGGGACTAGACTGCTTTTGAAAGCTCTCGTCTGTGCGCTAATATCATGCATTATTCACGATGCATTTCAAGTTATTTTCAGCCGACAGCTGACATTATAATGTCATCTTTCTTGAAAGACGGCTGAAATTGAATCGCATAATTATATCAGAAAGGAAGAGAGAATATTGAAATGCCAAGAAGTAATTCACTAGTATCGCTTCACGAAGCGGACATCAATACTGCAGTCCTCTGAAACGACCAGCAAAGGAAAAAGACGCAAAACGTTAGTCACTCCTATAGCGTTACTGTAATAAACTAACCAGCTATAGATCAGTGTATTCAAAATCGTAAGTTTCCTTTTTAATATTATGTGTTGATGCTCTGTTTGGGATCATGTCTTTTGCATTCCTGTGGAATATTCTATGCCCTGCTATCTGTAAAACATCATTGTGATCATTTACAACGTTCGAGAGAACAGCGACATCGAGAGACACAGTCCAACATCAAGTAAGCGCATGAAGCTTATAAAGTCCTCTTACGATCGCGTAAACTGCCCAGGATTCGCCGCGATGACGTCAACATAAATTTAATTAGTTTTGCTAATTAGTAACATTTCAAAAGTTAGCATTGCCAATATAATTATTTGAAATTTGTCATAATGTTTCACCTTGAAACAAATTTTGACATTAAGCTTTTCGGAATATTCATGGTATATATTCCTATAGGAGCGTTGTCAAAGTGGTAAGCTGATGTGCAGCTATTTATTCGTAATTATATTAGCATACTTGAATTAGAATGCTTAGAAGTATTTTAGCCACTATTTAAAGTATTTTTATGGTGTAATGATTGCTTCCACTGAACGCTGATCTTGTAGCTATCAATTTGTTGATGTTGTTTTTTAACTCTCTGTTTTATGTCACTTATCGTGCTGTTATGCTTCCAGTATTTTCATTATACTGTATGTCAGGTGACTATACGGCTTAGCTAACCGGGCACATGCAGTTTGCAAACCTGGTAATGTGCAGCACAATGAATTTTGTTGAAGAAACATGATTTTGCTGTCACTCCGACAGACGAGAAAGTACTCAGCTTTTAACTTCTACCAGATCAATCCGCCAGTTTTATATATAAATAAATTGACAAGTGCCAATTGAGTTCTGTAATCGTGCCGAAAGATCGATACTCTTGCCACACAGGCAGCTGTTGCAGGAATACAAATGAGAGCTATAGCTGCTTAGATCTCAGCAACGTGACCACATCAGCAGGTTGTTACCTAATATCAAGATATTTGGTCACGTGTTTTAAATTCAGTTTCAGCGCATTAATAAGATTCAGCATAACACTGAAACGAAACTCTGCTGCCTCGCTGTCATGATAAAAACAAATCATGTTATGCGTGCCAAAATTTGGACCTATTTTTGTCGGAAGATAAAATTTGTTTGCATCGTAAATTGATTAAAAAATGTCGTCATAATGAGTTTGTTTGTAATCATCTCAGAGCAATATTCCAGGCTCTCGTTGCTCCGGTAACCAAATGATGGAAGTTTAGAACCGTCTGCAAATAGTAGTTTAATATGTTGGTATGTTTATCTTGATCGGAGACTCGGGACTTAGGGGCGGCGCCAGGGGATGGGTCGGTGGAATGGATGGAACGCCCTACCTAAATCAGCAGTGATCGCTTTACGGTTAATTCTCACAAATTCAGTGAGTACTGTAATTTGAGTGTATTGCATTGGTACGAATTCCTACAGAGCAGAGCAGAACTTGATCGATTAATGCTAGCCAGGAGAGCGGGAAATAACTTACGCCCAAGTGCTCTATAACGGGAAGAGTTTTGTGCAGTAGCGTCTTACATTTAAAATGCGCATGCGTACAAAGAATGATGACGTAGGCCATATACTGTATTAACTCAGGCACTTAATTAGCATAACGGACCACACAGACGCCCGTAAAAATTAAAAACAACCAGTCGAACATTTAATTGACTGATTTATTGGATCAATCATGTTAGCCAGTATATATTTGGAACTGATCTTCGGTCTGAAATAACCCATATACAGTATTTACAATCGCATATAAATTACACACAGGCAGGATACAGTATCTTGCTGGTAACTATAACTATTTCCTCCATGACGTCATGTCAATTGCTTCCTAGCGGCCGCTTTGTATATTTCTAAATAAAACATTTCAATCATGATTTTGAAAATTGATTGTGCGTCGCTAGAGACACGCCGAAAATGAACGCGTATAATGACGCACTTCAGACATACCTGTTTTTATATTTACGCCATCAAAACAGCATTTCAGTCACGCGAAACTTGAATTCTTGACGTCTCACTATTTACTTCGATGAACGACAACCAGAAGTGTCTCCGTCAAACATTTGACGACCTCGTTTCAATTTCATCGATTCTCTTTATCATTGTGGAGAAAAGTAAATTGGTCGTCGAAAGAAAGTTACGCTGTTGTAATAAGGAAATTTCACCGTGAGAATGTAAGTTATTTTTAAATTAAGCTTCTGTTTTCAATAATGAGATTTGTGTCAGGCTAAGCTCCATTGCTCAATACGTTTTACCGTGAGAAGGTATAAATTTTGACCTGAAATAGAGTTCTTTTTGACAATCGTGGGTCAAGGAAGTATCGGTTTTGCTAATTGATATTTGAATTATAATATTCTCCTTGGCTACAGTATGTGAATTGGAACTCCATGCGTGAAAGAAACTAAGCCTCGAATTGAGAACAATTGTATTCTTTGAAATTAAAGCCACCTGTTTTCTTCTATTGAAATTGTTTCAATAACTCATCACGTGATTCATAGTCGTTGAAAATAAACAATTCGACTCATTGAAGCATCGTCTAAGTTCGGTGTGAGGGGATGTGTGGTTACACAATTGTGGAAAAATATTCAAAGAGATTGGATCGATCAATTCGACCTCTGCGTAAGATTTCTGACCTTCTGTACAAAATCCCAGATCAAGGTACTTAATTCAAATTAAATATTTCTCTTGCGCCTGTTGTATACTTTCTTTACCTTTCATGCAATTTGCAATAACGAGATATACAATTTCGAGTAAATTGCTAGATATAACCAACGAATCGCTCCATCCAACGAAAAAATGGCGTCCGCATGTTAGCTTCGATGTTATCTCCTGGGGCCTTATTTATGGACCTGGACTAAAGCGTAGTTCAGGACTAAATCTCAGGCCCCATATACAGATTTTAGGGATTTAGTGCTGACTCAATGTTTGATCCCGGACTACGCTTTAGTCCCGGTCCATAAATAAGGCCCAGGGAGCTTGAGTGAATGTTTTAATCTTTAGCTTAATATAATGCAGGATGAGATCATGCAGTTTTGGCTTTCGATCGTGTTGCAATGTTTAGATCCTTAGTGAGCTTTCTAAAGTAATTATTCATTTTTCACATATACTATATTGTATTTAGGATCGGTTTTGTACGTTAATTAAACTAGCTTCATGTCACTAAATGTATTCAATGTTGCAGGCAAACAACATATCAACCTCTACTCAAGTATATTGAAAACATTTTTGATAACATGGTTTGTTACATCACGTTAACAAAGCATAACTACAAGGGGGAAGATGCTGCGAGTCTTGAGCATGTGTTTTACTTGTCAGTAGGGTTTATTATAAATACTATTAATGATACGAAAATTTTTTATTATTATTTTTTCAAATATATCTAATCTATTTTGAGAATGTTTTACATATTTTCTGTAATGTAAATGTATGTATGTATGTATTTGTATAATTCTGAATAACGGCACGAACAACCGCATTACAAACAGAATGATTAAAATATCGTTTACAATGACGGATAAGAAGCTAATTACATCAAGCAAATATTACAAATTTTAAAAGATTTTCATTACAGAGGTTATGTTGGAACTCTTTAACGCTTTGAGAATCACGAGTAGAAAAGGACAGGGAATTATAAGCCTTTATTGCACGAAGGGCAAAAGAAGACCGGTGGCGCTCCGTCCGAAATATTTGAGAATTGACATAAAAGTTCGTTAACAAAATTAATACAATTCGTAAGCTTATAGATGAAATATATACATGGTTGCAAACAGAAATTATTGCAACAGATGTACGGATATATACTTTAGGTCATATATCTTGTTGTATTTCCGCTACGGCATTAAAACGTTCCACTGACAGACCCTAATAGATAAGCCCTAGAGAATTAAACATTCTGCATTAGTCGTGAATCTCTTCCAAAGGCATAGTTCATTTAGCAATAAATTGAATGTAATAGCATTAAAATTTTAAATGGCAATAAAAATGTTAAACAGCAATACAAATGTTGAATAGCAATAAAGATATGAAATGCCTATAAACATATGGAATAGAAATAAAATCATTAATATTCCTGATTAATAATATTTGATAGCAATTCGGAAAAAAATCATTTCGGCTAACGTATTACTATTGAATTCTTCTAATTGTAGTATAAAAGTATGTTTACACATATGTTTACAGATAAAAAAAGAAAAAAGTTCACTCGGAACGTCGGACGGACAGTAGTTCCAAAAAGATTGCAGCATTTTCCATCTGTAAAATGACGCTAATGCATTAGAGGAGAAATGAACTGGCTCTCTGTTCTCCTGTGGCTTCAGTCTCTTTCATGCTCAAAATGAAATTTTTAGTTTCAATTAGAAACACCTTTTGGAAGCATCAACGAATAACAAGCTACTTTTTCTGTTTCCAAGACATGCGGAACAATTGGGCATCTATGAAAATCTGCGTCTGCTTTGCCGCATACTTTTCACATTATCTGATAAAGTTAGCAGTATTTATGAATATCCATTATCCAAGCAACATGACTCAAAAGTATCAATGTATTTCAATTATTTTTAGTTTACTTTTGGGTTAGACGAATTTGATGTCGCTCTCAGTTTTAAGCTGACTTTGTTTTGTCAACACAACCAGAGCTTTCCAATTAAGATATATTTTTAAAATTTCGATGGGAAGTGGTTCAGTTCTTATAGCTTTGCAGGTTGTTTAGACTTATATTGTCCTACATCACAATAAAAACGGTATGGTAATAAATAATAAATACCTCACTGTTGTCTGAATAAGAAAGAAATGAGCTCCTGCTTGCATCTCTCGCTTCGTCTGTTTTCCATCGCAAACCAGATGCAGAACACATTTTGATTAGACTGTCATTTGGGCTACGATTTTAACGAGAACGTATGCTGTTGAAGAGATGCAGTCTCATATCTTCTTATTATAAAGAGACATTTCTGAAATCTTCACCAAGATTTATTACCCAGTGGTTAAAATCTCTGCTCTTTGTAGTAGATCAACATGGAGACTATCCCTGCCTGAGTCTTGAGCTCTCTGCTGCTTATGGATGTATATAATTTTGTATCAATGATAGAAACTGCTACTAAAACGAAAGCATGAGAAAGCCAACGAAGTACTTGAACATCTTCATGCGTAAGTCAGTTAATTACTTAGACTCAATCAAAATCACTATATACTGTACTACTGTGTAATTAAGATCGCCTGATGATCGCAACAGCGTGAAACGTCGGATAGCGAGAACTTGTGTGCTCTCTGTCTCCAATCATTATCAATAGCTTAGTGTGTGGCTTTACCTTCATCTAGTTTCCACGCATTTTGAATACTTATTTACACCATATGTACAACACGAATTAATTTTAAATCTACTATATTTTATGAGAAACTTGGCTCAAGAGATTCCAGAACGAGTGCTTGCAATCGCTCGTTGAGGGTTTCTTTTCTTTACCGCGCGTAAAAACTTTCTTACTTGTTCAGTTGTTTCTACAATCTTTCAAGATGTCACGCAACAATTGAAGATTCGAGACAAGAGACACCGACTCAAAGATTGGTCGGTCATAATATTTGTACCCTTTGATCAGAGATATTTTCGTTTGTTGACGTGAAACATTTCTATATCAATACTGATCTGATCTTGAGTATGCTTTGACCGCCAGGATTAAGCAAAGCGCAGAACACATTGTCTCAGTTTCGGTTTAGTTGAAAGAAAATGTTCTCGTTTGTATTCTTATTTGCTGATAGCTGATAGTTAATTTTATTTCTTTTAAAATGAGAATTATTTATCCTTTTAAGTGCATAATTATACATTGGACAGCACCAAATTTGAACTAATTCAAATTGCCAGAGCAGGATAAAGAAAATCTGAAGTGTGCTTGATTCCAAAATAGTCTTACGGTATATTCATGTATACATTAACGTAGTATATTCACGTGACCACTTCAAGCGACCATATACTGTAGTGTTCACGCGACCAGTTTTATATTGAAGCAGCCCGCGCAGTGTTCACGCGACCATGTTCCAGTTAGCTTGATTCAAAGTAGACTTTTCAGAACCATGTTGCCTTGTGGAGAAAATGAAAATATTTTTCTGATTTTTGGAATAAATACCTTCGTCACTTGTAGCTATAACAAAATCCTGTTTTCCTATGTTATAAACCTAATTGACCATTTAAAAGGGAACGATAGTTTGCTATCACTATGAAAGTATACAGTGCAAATCTTCTTAGTGAGAGAATAACTTCCTAATATGATCACTTGAAGACACCGTGATGTAAGGTGAAAAGGTTCCAGCTTGTAATCTGCCTCTCAGTAATTACTTGCAGCTAATTATAATTAATTTTGTGTGTTTTTGTACTTCGTAATCAACGTAGTTACAGAAATCTTGCAGTTAATCAGCAGTAAGCAATCTAACAAACAACACGCTCTTCAAAAAGATCTTCTAAACAAACAAGCAGTTTTTCTTACAGAATGACCCTGTCGTATCTGTCAATTTACTTATCCATGTATCATTGATGTATTATAATACCTTAAAATTTATGCCTGATATGATGAAATAAACAAACAAACAAACAAAAGGAACATTTGAGTTAATTATGCTGGCATAGACCGTCATCATATTGTATCAGTATCTCCCGATATATCTATCCTACAGCTGTTTCTGAAGCTACTGTTATTTAGTGATTCTTCTAACTCTTATGCTCTTTTCTTTCAGATCGGTGTTTCCTGTTGATGTGTCTGGCATGAATGCCGTAATGTTAATCCTGTTCGTGCTCGTCGAAGTTAAATTGAGGTACGGACGGGCATAATATAAAATTCAATTCGAGATGTTCTTAACACAGGTGGCCGCTTAGGACAGGTAAATCGCATTTTTGCGCCTGTAGTGATCATTCAAGGAGGGACCAATGGAAGGGGTCTTTTAACACAGGTGGCCGCTCAGGACAGGTAAATCGCATTTTTTGCGCCTGTAGTGATCATGCAAGGAGGGACCAACGAAAATGGTCGTTTAACACAGGTGATCGTTTAAATAGGTAAATGCATGTGTTGAGACTTTGAAGGGACACAATGACTTCGTAGAATGGCTGGCAGGCGTAGCGTCCCTACGAAGTTGCCTACAGACTGGAGCCCCTTTTCCATCGGATAACAGCAGACCCTTAAGCCATTGTATCCACGGGGATGCCTTGGCAGGGCGTCATGAGATTGATTTAGACGACTCGAATATGAATCAAGCGTAATCTACTATAAAATTCTGTAGTAAATTATTATAGCGACATACTTGCCGCAATCAAACCTACAGTATTATTCACCTCCGTAAAGAGGTCACCTGTCGATAACGACCATCAATAATGGAATGAGCAATATTTAAACTTGAGATCTTCGTTTGAAAGTAAAAACATTTAATATATTTTATTATAAATAAGATTAATATATTACATTTCTTGAAGACATGAATGTCATTTAGTAATAGGAAGTATTGTAACAAGATGGAGTGGTCCATGTCTTGTTAACAAACTAAGGAATAAATGACGAGGCGAGTCTTGAGAATAGCACTCTGGTTAACTTTCTCGCTCTGATTAAATACAGACGAACAAACGGAAATGGGAACAATAGAGATTGATATACAAGAGGCTAACTGACACGAGAAAGAGGTTACGTATAATTAGGTACGCTGCCGTTCATGATGATATGTGATTTATCCGAAGTCTCTTTGAATTGTAGATGCAACGCTTCGGCACTTAGCAGTCAGAGGTCAACATTCATTTTCAAAAACATCACGCGAAACTACAACAAGGAGGCGATACCATGCCAGAACGGTAAGTAATCAGATATGTTGCTGACTCTACGTGATAATACCATTACTTGACAGAGATGGTTCAATTATTTTTCAAATGTGACTGGTTAGAATTAGAAGTTGCTTTCCTTGCAAAGAAGCAAATTGCAGTGAAACCTGTCTATAATGGTCACCCTTTTGGACCTGAGGAAAATGACCTTTATAGACAGGTGGCTTTTCTTGCCAAGTTTATTTCTATAAAAAGTGTCATTTTGGGGTTATGAAGAATGGCCTTTATACACAGGTGATTGCTCTGTAGAGGTGGCCGCTAATACAGGTTTGACTGTACTCACATACTTACTAGAAAAAGTAACTTTCGATTCATCAGTTTCAACATTTCTAGTTATGACTCAGGCTCAGTGTTGCTTGAATAGGATTCAGAAGTAGTTTTGGTTCATGTGCACTGAGGCCTGGGTCCTAATAACCTCGTTTCCGTATGGCATGATGTAACTGCATAATGTAACTGTTACTGTTATGGAAATTAATTATATTGTATTATACATTTATTAGTAAATAAGTTTAGCGGCAGATATTGTAAATATGTCTAGAGTAATCTAAAGTTTTCAATGTCGTTGAAATTAATAATATTGCATTATACATTTTTACCAGAATTGTTTTTGTAAGTAATCCGTTTTATATGAAAATAGCTGCAGACTGTAGTTGATGTATATTCAATTTTTATATCCGGATAGTAGCATATAAACTGCAGTACAAAAAGTAAGCATGGCAGTCCAACGATGAAACGTAGCTTGTGTTGTAGGCACCATTTCTTCAAGAGGCTTGATGGACGAGATTTTTAATTAGTAAATAGTCAGGTCAGGTTTTTATGATTTTTGATTTTTTAATAAATAACTTCAGTAGCAAGTACTGTAAATATTTCTAGAGTAATTTTATAACTTTCGATGTCATTGAAATTAATTATATTGTATTAGACATTTTCACCAGAATTACTTTTGTAGAGTTATCCGTTTATATGAAAATAAACTTGGAACTGCAGTCCCAATACTTCAATCTACGACAGCGTCTTTGTATTACTATTTTCCTCATTCTGAAATGACAGGTAACCCCGTTGACGTAAAGATGAAAATATTCGTTAGGGACATGGTGAAAGCTACGGATTCACACGTGGTATGTGAGTAACTAGAATGATGGTTCAAGGCATGAACGAATCAGGTGCCTTCTATTTGTTTAACAAACATATTTGTGATGATGTCCCAAATAAACAAGCTTTTATAGCTTACGGGATGACCATGATCACATTTATTTCTTTTTAATTAATTAATTTTTTATTATTTTTTATTTATTATCGTTTATTTTTTAATTTTAATAGCAAAATTGTTTTAATGTTTTATCTTTCTTTGTTTATCTGTTGAATTATTGTGATCAAAATGAAATATCTATCGATCTATTTATGATCACTTATAGAAGTGGTAAGAGCCAGTTTTAGGTAATGATTTTCTGTAATATTTTCCATTTGTACTGATTATTTAGACACTTTAGGTACCTTTAATGGTAACTGTTGCTTGCTCTATTATTGACTTGCACAGTAGAATACGAGTTTTTGAAAGAAATAAAATACATACATACAAGCATACATATTTTAGATTATACCAGTTGAAATCTGCCTGATATTGTAGTCTGGATAAATAAATCTGACTTGTGTAACCATTTGTCTAATACATTGGGTACTGATTAACAAACCAGCCGCTTAATGAAATCAAATCAAAATATAGCGATCACAAAGTGTTTCGATTAAGCGGAATGAACTGCATAAGTTTTCAGTTGCCATGGAGACGTCAATCAGGGAACTCCTGGCCTCGTCTGTCATTACTATAACTTGTCAATGTCATGACGTAACTCGCTAGATATACCAATAGATGATTAGCAGTTTATCAGAACTTCTAAATTATCAATCGAATGTGAGCACATGTTTGTCTTGTCTTAGCCTTAAATCATCATAGGCCATAGTTATCCATCCGTTAAATAATCTTGCAAATCGATCTCTCTCTCTCATCACAAGAGGATTCCCTGTAGATATAGGGTTCCTTAAGCCGTCAGGGCCGGCCCATCATTTAGTCTTATAAGAAGGCCATCTGCTTTTTTTCTATCTAATCTTACATGAAAGCCCGAAACAGCTCTTCCTTGCTTGCATGTTAACTGTTGAAGTCATCAGGGCAGAGCGGCATGGAGCCCATGCAGGCGGAGTGGTTCCCAGCTTCCCGCGCAGTCACTGGATCGCTTTGCGGTTGTTGGGAGACACCAGCAGTTCGTTGAAGTTCGATTTCAGCTCGTCAAGACCAGCTGGAAGGTGTTCTCCCGCGTGGCACCGGACCGTCTCCATTGTCGTTCTTCATAGCAAGGCATGCGAGGTCACCGGCCCGTATAGTGTGTGACCCTTTGTTGTTGTTGTTGTGTAGCCACACAGAAATATACAAAGTTACATTATACAATTTGCTTATTAGGTTAGTCCAAGAGTAGTTGCTGCTGCGATAGGTTGCTCCCAAAGGTCGCGAGTGGTTAAGGCGGTAGGATTAGCAGGACAGTTGAACAAATGCGCAACATCGTGATTGGAGGCGTGACAGTCTGGACACTCGTTGGCGATGGAAGAGTCAATGCGGCTCTTGTAAGAGTAGAGCAAAGAGCTGTGTGGCCCCTAAGCCTGTTTTGCGGTCTATCATGCCTCTGTGGCTGAATAGATTCAGCTTTGCAATGCGTTCCTAAGGATCAGAGTTCGAGACGAAATTGTCCCACTTCAGACCTACATGGATCTCCTAAGGGCGTCGAGCCTTTCTTTCTCAGTCTGCTTCTTGAGTGTCCACGTCTTCACATCGTAGAGGAGGCGAGGCTTGCATGGTATACTTTTCTGAAAGTTTCGCCTTTCTTCTGTAAATTGACGAGATGGCTTGCAATTCACAAATCTCTGAACGAGCGAGCAATTGGGACAGTGTGGTTAGGCAGCTCTTTTATCCCCCT
>OFHS01003890.1:1099-15424 GCA_900245855.1 Calvadosia cruxmelitensis | reverse complement strand
GGCGGATTCAAGTATCTTTGTCGTGGGCACTTAGAAGCTTGAACTTGTTTCTTTTTATATAGTTATAATTATTCATTAGTTCCCTCTATATAGTATTCAATGTTAATTTCAATGATTTGTTGTATGATGTATCATGTATTTTCTCCGTGCAAAAAAGCTTTGTAAGCTTATCGGATTTCTCAGATTAAATGACGATTGATTGATTGATTGATTGATTGACGATTGCCTAGTAGTAAACAGTAACAGATTACAGTAAGTCAACGCAAGCATGTAATTTGTTATAATATTATGGTGATGCTAATAGCATGAAATGAATAGAAATACTGAAACAAAAATACAAATAAACCGAATATCATGTAGTCCGATGGATATGGTACAATGACTCGTTTAACTGTGTGCAGGAGCTATGTGCATACGTATCACAAGCAGATAATCTATAGAGTGAGCTTTCGGNGTTTCCAGTGATTATGAATAATTTCATCAAAACTTCTCAGTTCTGCTTGGTCTGTCAAGTCTCGTTCAATATGTCAAACAATAGCTTACTGGGCGGCGTACCCTGAATAGTTTCTTGACGGATTTGGAGGATTGAAACTCGACCTAAAATGAAACCATCCCCTGGCATCGCGCCTGAATTCCAAAGCGAACTGTCGCCAACACGACAATAGACAAGTGGTCGCTATGTACAGGTAGCTGTCGGGTTGATGATTGATTGCAGGCCAAACTGAAGCTGCCAGGAGGCGCATTGTCAACACAGCTAACAGCTGGCGTCTTTTTGTGATCTCGTGCAGTTTATAATTTAAGAACAGCAATTCGACGTGTGGTTTAAAGGCCCAACAGACGTTGCAGAGAAGCAATATGCCAACTTTTACGAATTTACGTATTGCTTTGCAATGACAAGTCAGACGATTGACAGGTGAGCTGCTAAATATACGAAGTGATCACAGGATCCAAGACAGGATCATCGAAACCAAAGCGATGATGATGTCAACAACTAATTCTGGCAGCGTTAATTACTAGCAAGACAAATGTTTACAAACAGTGACTATACCAACCGTCGCTGCTGAAAAGTGNGTGCCTGGCAAAGAGTTGAATCGACGAGCAGCAAAGTTTTCACGAGATAAGAACGCCTGTACGGTGCCTGCAGCTGACGAAGAAAGGCGGTTCATTATTTTGATTCATGCGGATGAGGGGGCGTGTCCCAAGTGATAGTAAACGAAAGAGACCTGGTAATCAATATTGGATTTAGGAGAGGCTAGCAGGTTTAAAGTAGTGTCTTGTAAGTTGTAAGTTGTTCTCTCATACTGCCTACATTTAGAACTATGCAGCAAATCTAGCATTATCTGTTTCGTGACGTTGTGACTTATTTCATGCTGCTGGACTTATTCCACCAACAGCGTGCACGACTCTGCTCATGCTCTGGACACGGCAACGATTAATTCCGCCGTCACATCGTTCGCGCTAGGAGCTGCTGCCAGCAAGTCAATGAACAAGGTGCCTGCTACTAGCATGCGCGCAGACTTGAAATGTTTATCTGGAAATCAGTAAATATGTGTCCAGAGAAACACTTGAGGTCTGCTCGCGGGCTAAGTGCCTCCATATCTGGCGATCACCATGCAGCTCGATCCTTCACAGGGGACAAGCATAAGCAAAAACGAACCACGAACAACATTTAAAACAGTCCAGAGGTTGCATCACAAGCTCATGTATGCTCCATGCTTGTCTTGTTATTACATAACTCTTTTTTTTGCATAATTCAATATTATCATTAGTAAAACTAATTCATAATTCAAATTCAAAGACGCAAGCCACACTCTGCGCTGCGCAACATTTAAATGGTAAAAAAGAACCGATCTAAACTGTTCCTATGGCATTAATCAGACAGGATAAAAGCTAATTATTCACACAGTAGCCAAAATGTGAGAGATCACGCCTCCTTACATCACCTGCATAGAGTATTCTAGACGAGAGGAAACCCCGTCTAAGGGTGTGGCCAGTGAAATGCCCAACCAGACAGTGACTTTCCTGAAATCTGGCCAACAATTCCGTGGTGTTTCGGTGCCACTGAGGAAAGCCCTCTTAAACTATGCTGCTCTAACCTTCCTGTGGGAAGCCAAGTGGTTGGTTTCCCACACGGAAAGGCCGGCTTGATAGCAACTTCAAAATGTCCGCAAAGTAGGCGTGTTTATCCACTGCATATTTCGCGGGCAACTAGAGTTGCTTTGACTGTAAAACTAGTTCTCTCGCTATCAAATAGCAAAATTCGACTATTCGATATCTTGTGCTTCCTGCAGTGCGAGGTAATTAATTTCTCATTGATACAAATTATGCAAATATTTTCGTTGCAATTTCGTCTGCTATAATTCAATGCAACAAATGTATTGCCGATCGAAGCACCGGAATGTTTCGGGAGCCACAACACAGCAGTTTTCAGAGTGGAATAACAAACATTTGAATAATCGCAGAGACGTGAATAATTTAACATGCCGGCAGTCGTACGACTTTTATCAGACGCACGATGAGAAAGCACGAAGAGGCGCATTAAAAATAGAGCCATTTACTAAAGTCTAAGCTCAGACAAAAATAAAAACAACTTCGTCGTATATACTGCAATTTAATAGCAAATTACGCACAAATGCATGGGAGTCTAGAAAAACAAAGAAAAAGAAAGCTTTGCTGATGTTCCTTCTTTACTTAGCCGTCATTTGAAATCTTGTCAATAAATGCTGTGAATTTATTGCTCTTCTTCTCTTTTGTTTGAATCTCAAGACCAGCCATGTGTCAGGTTGGCGTGGGAGCGGTTAAAAGTTACCTGTCACAGAGCAGCCAAACTTTACAAACAAATGCTGCTGCTTCAAGAAGTAAAATGTCGCGCATTTATTGTGGTTGCTTGCTTTGAATGCGATCACATTTCAATGTTTTTTACATTCCCGTAAAGAGACGTGATATGATAGAGTAATGCGTGCGACACTGCGACCCTAAAACCACAACCACATCGATGCAGTCAATGAAATCAAGCGTGGCAGGCAATTTGCACAGAAATATGCAGGAAAGCGATAGCTTCTGTCTTTGAATGAAATACATCCAAAATAGTCCAAGGGTATTACATAGCCAAGATAGGAGGGGAGATTCCGGTACTGTTGTTGCAGCTTGTGTCGAAAGAGTTGAGACCGGGGAAACACGCTGGTTCAATCTGACAGCTGAGTCTTATCTTGCGACGGCAGAGATCATGCGCCCGGAGGGGACGGCTGTTGCTGGAAAGAATCTAGTTAGGAATATCGCGCGTGTGACGCTTGCTTGTGATTGGTCGGCGTCACGTGGTTGCTTAGAGATTCTGCGGCAGCTTCCCAATTCGAAATCGTTCGATGTTTTTAACCAATCAGCGTTCACTTCGTTTCCAGTTGAATGGATCGGGGTAACATAATAGCCGGGATCTAACTTGTCAAATTCACAGTGCTTGACTCAAAGAAGTGGAACGATAGTAGAAACCAACCGTCTTCCGCTTGTACATTCAAGCCTGGCTCTTGGTCGACGGGGAGAAATTAGTGACTGTCTCCTTTCGTGGAGATTATTTTGGATAAAATGTTACGAAGACTATGGCTTTCTTTCGTATTCCTTGCTCTGTACTCTCACAAAGGACAACGTGTAACAGGTAATTCAACCGTGGTGTTCTTCAAGTTTGAGTTGCAGGCATCGTTGCGCCGTAACTAGTTATTGGTAATTTGCTAGCGCGTGTGTGTACGATATTGGTTTATTCGTTGATAATTGTGTGAAGTCATTTGGTATAGTACGAGAATGGGCTTGTTGTGACTGATTTTTCATCATTCATTTCAAGATGGTGCTGGTGCTTGCGAGAAGAGTGACTTCGAGTGCAGCAATAAGCAGTGCATACCATCGACGTGGCGATGTGACAGCGAAGACGACTGTGGGGATAACTCTGATGAACAAGGATGCAGTAAGTGAAAGGAAAGCCTCAAGGCGCTTGGCGGTTTTCGCACAACCGAAAGGAATGTCGTGTTGACACTCTGAAATCTGTTTGGTCCCAACGTATTCCTAGCTCGCTTTTCGAGCATTCAATACTTTAGCCTTGTTAAATCGGATCAGGGACACGGCAAGGTGATTATAGCCTCAAAATTCCTTCTATCGTGGAAAGTTAAGAGGGAAAATAGTAGCACGGATTGAAATCTGAGAAAAGTTTGACGACTTTATCGTAAACTTGCAGACGGCGGTAGTGAAGGCGTGTCATGGGTCGGCGTACTTTGGTGCGTTCTGATTGGTCGAACCTTCAGACAGCTGTTTGCTGATTGGTTAAGGTTGTGGTCGTGGTCGTTCATTCACCGGCAGGCCATCACTGAGACGACGGAATGTGAAAAAAATTATGAATGGCAACGGCCACTTGAGTCACCCGAGAAAGCCCCAAAACAGGCTCATTTCGAAGACACTTCCCGCGCTAGAGGCCTACCGTGCCACTTTTATTATACTTCAGTGCCCACAAACAAAAGAAGCTACAAACATTGACGCCTTTTTGTGTAGATAATTTAATTGTTAAGTTGATCTACGGGTTTACAACGGCGGACGAAACATCTTCCCTTCAATGGTGCAATCAGTGAGTCAAAAAGAGTACAAGAATTCCTATTGTGTTGTTCTGCTGCTGTTTTAAATTCAATCGCGTAACCCAGAGACAATGGATTAAAATGGTGATCATGCGTTGCGTTTGCAAGCAGTGCAATCTGTCGTCGTTGTACGGATCAATTGAATGATTTTTGTTGTGATTTTGTAGGCTCGAGCCGATGCGAATCAACTCAGTTTCGCTGTGCCAACAAAAGATGCATCAACAAGGGTTGGAAGTGCGACGGAACAGACGACTGCGGTGACAACAGCGACGAAGCCACAACTGTGGCCCCATTCTGTCGTAAGTTCACCCACGATCTACGATGGAGTAATAATTAAGAATCACGGCGTGGGTGTGCCGTGAAATGCGGGGTTCATGTGGCCGACAAAGTTGTCTGTGTGTGCTCCTTATTTAGAGCCTTTCTGATGGCTGCTTGGCGGCACTTTCTTAAGTCTATTTACGTGGTTTATCCATGCAAGCACATTGGTCTTGTCTGCTTCTTGGCTACAGACAACCCATGCGGCATACTATCTGTTGCCTGTTGCTCGTTGGTTGGGTCCGTGTTGCCATGTCCCACACGAATCGCATTTGACCTTGCGTCAACTATCCTTTCTTTCTAATCAGAGCAACGCAGTCAGACTTGTTCATCGACGCNCAGTTCCAGTGTGCCGTGACAAAGCGATGCATTCACCAATCGTTCCGCTGCGATCAACAAAACGACTGTGGGGACAACGACAAATCCGACGAGACCAATTGCAGTAAGTGAGCCGCCGCCGCGTGTTTCAATACGATCGCCTCGTGTCAACGCCCAAGTGTCGATTCTATTACCTTGATCCTATTGTGATCATCCCTATTGCACGTTGAAGTGTGTCTGTCGCTTGTCATTGACATCTTTCTATTGNGATTTAGTTGCACAAACTCAGCGCCTGCACAAATACTATCATGTCAGTCGAGCTGAGAAGAAAAGCGTTTCACCTGACGTTTCATTCGCTCTTTTCTTTTGTCAGCATTGAACTCTTGCAAATCTAGCGAGTTCCGTTGTGACAATGGTCGATGCATCTCGCGGACGTGGAAATGCGACAGGCAGAACGACTGCGGCGACCAAAGTGACGAGAAGAATTGCAGTAAGTTGCAGATACGTAACTGATTATCAGCGATGACTAAGCTATTTACTGTCTGATATGCCTATCAACAATAGCCAACGTGTCTGTTACCATGGTGAAGGCCTGCTAAGAAGATAGAATGATTTAATAGTGGTCCTCCTGACAACGCTCAAGTAGAAAGAAAGGCCACTAATGGTCTAACATGGCTGTGAATGTGATGGAGAACTCTTGGAATGATCACTTGGTACAGACTACCAGTTGACCGCGCCCTTCTTGCTGTCTTCCAGATCCTGATGCCTGCGTCAATGATCAGTTCAAGTGCAACTACAGCGGACATTGCATCCTCAAGAAGTACATCTGTGATGGCCAACCTGATTGCATCGATGGCTCTGATGAAAGCATTGGATGTCTCACAAGTATGCATTATGACAGGGCGTGTCACATTGGTAGCAGTTAATAGTTCATTGTTGCAACAGTAGCTAATGGGTTCATGTCAACTTTCTAGCAACCACAGCTGCCGTGACAGCAGCATCGACGACAGTTGTGAAGAGTACGACACCAACCAGCAGGACAGCCAAACCAGCAACAACAGTAATGACGACCAAAGCTGTGAGCGTGCCTCGATCAACGACACCTCCGCCTTGCCCTGTTAATCACCACCGATGCAGTGATGACCAGCAGTGCATTCATCGCAGCTGGCTTTGTGACGGGGAGGCAGATTGCAAAAACGGGGAAGATGAATCAGTCGCATTGTGTGGTAAGTTCCCTCCTGTGCCCTTTGTTGTCGTTATCGACATTGCCTATTCTTGAATGCTGCAGAATTTTGAAGCCCGTTCTGTTTTGTTACAGCCAAAGTTACTTGTGCTCCATCTGAGTTTACCTGTGGCAGTGGCGAGTGCCTTCAATCCATTTACAAATGTGACAGCAAAGAAGACTGCCGTGATGGATCAGATGAACGACCTGATGTTTGTCGTAAGTCTCAACATACTTTGACCATCTTTCTCTTCACCATTGTTCAACTTTGAATGGCTTTACATCATCTGTTTAATTTCTTTACCAGCAACTCTAAGCCCTATCAAATGTACTGAGGATATGTTTCAATGTCCTGGTAGCAGCACATGCATTCAAAATGAGCAAGTGTGTGATGGAAAGAGCGACTGTCCCAACAGCAGTGACGAGACTTCTCAGTGCAGTAAGTAATCTGGCAGCTGTGTCTTTGTCATGCAAACTCACCTGGTCCTAGTAATAACTTCCTTGACTCTATGTGGTGTAACCTAAACCGTTATCATTACTTTTTTCGCAGATATTAATGAATGCAATACAAATAACGGCGGATGTTTGCAAAATTGCACTGATTTGAAGTTAGGCTTTAAGTGCTCTTGTCGTCCTGGATTTGAAATTGGCTCTGATAACAAGACTTGCCGAGATATCAATGAATGCCTTCAGACTGGCATCTGCAGTCAGACATGTGTCAACAAGAAAGGAACGTACACGTGCATGTGCCGTGATGGATACATCTTGGATGATGATCAGCATCGCTGCAAAGCAAATGGTGAGAACACAGTCGTGTATTATTTTATATGGTGCAATGGCTTGATCTATCAGCATTGCTGAAGAACTCATAAAAATAGCCAGCTGGGCGTTGATAAAAGCACCGTGTCATCTTAACGGCATTAACACTCTCATACTTTCGTTCCTTCAGCGCCAATGGCTTTTCTTGTGTTCTCCAACCGTTTTGACATCCGTTGGATCAGCACAGCAGGATTTCACTACAAGACGCTAGTCAGTGACGTGCGCGATGTGTCTGCTCTTGATGTTGACATCCATCGTAACATGGTCTATTGGGCGGACAGTGTGAACCAGACAATATCAAGGGCTGACTTGAGCAATGGAAATAATGTCGAGGTCATTGCCAAGGGAGAACTGAAGAAGGCTGAAGGTCTAGCAATTGATTGGATTGGAATGAAGATGTACTGGACTGAATCACGTGAGTAGGCACACTCGGAAAATCATATGATCATCATATAATAATTATGTATATTGCTAAATTGTGTGAAATAATCAAAACAGTATTGCCACTTTTGAAAGTTGACTGGCGACAGTTTGTCCATTGAGTTAATCAAGATTCAGCTTAAATTAGTAACGATCGAATATCATTGAAGCAGATTATCACATAAGTCTAACATCACAGTTACATTGATTGTCGAATGATTAAATATGAACAGTGCAGTCATGTTAACTTTTTTGAAGAAACGAGAATCAAAATAAGTCAATATTAGCTGGCGTAACGACAATTACGACATGATGCAAGATTTTTCTAAAGCACAATGCTAAATAATCTTTTTCAATTCCTGTTGATCTAATTACAAGGTTCATTGTGCGTTTTTTAGATGTGATTTATAGCAGCCAAATATGTTTTGCTTTGCAGTGTACGATAGAATAGAAGTTGCCGATCTTGACGGTAGCAATCGTCTGACGTTGCTTAGCTCAGGCTATGACAAGCCAAGAGCCATTGCTGTTCATCCAAGGAAGCGGTAAGTGAAATAATCAGTGATATCTTTACAAAGATCTGTCTTGCTCGTTACGTGTCATTGTTACTTAGCACTACATCTTGCTGGATTAGCATTCTACTGCTGGTTTCTATTTCTTGTGTAAGGTTGCTGTTTTGGACTGATTGGGGCAAACAGGCAAAGATTGAGCGTGCCAGCATGGACGGTCTTGACAGGAAAGTCATTGTTAATTCACATCATGTCACCTGGCCTAACGGCCTGACAGTAGATCATACAACAGACAGGATCTATTGGGTTGATGGACACAGAGGCACATTGGGATCGAGCTCAATCGATGGTACTGCCTTGACGACGGTTGTTGGTGGCCTGGATAACCCCTTCTCTGTAGCTGTCTTTGAGGATTATGTCTATGTAACAAACTATCTGGGAAAGAAAGTCTTCAAAGTTAACAAATTCACCGGCAAAGACTTGAAAGAGTTTGATGAAGATTTTGTAGCACCCATGGGCATCACCGTTTTCCATCCTTTATCGCAAGAAAATGGTACGTACATGGATGAGATCTAACAGTGAAATTCAAGTAACTTCAGAACCAAATGTTGTAAGTTCGTCATTGTTGCGAACAAAATCACAACTATGTATATTGGCCTTGCAGATAGATAGCGCCACTCCCTTCACAGCAGTTGATAGGGAATTGAAGTGTAATGAGAGGGAGTTCTGCTATTAACTTGAGTGACCACCAATCAATCTAGAATATTGACAAATGGATTATACAATATCATACCGAGGCTTGTTTGAAAAGAAAGCGTTGACAGCCAGTTAATACTGTTTTTCAATTTGTTTCATAGTAACCAATCCATGTGGTGACAACAATGGCCGATGCAGTCATTTGTGTCTCCTGAGCTCAGCAAAAGCCACCGGATACAGCTGTGCCTGTCCCACGACATTTAAATTGCTTGCCGATGGCAGGACCTGTGAGGCACCAGCAACGACGCCTACACCCAGAACTACAGCCTCTGCAACAGGTAAACCGAAGATGGGTTTTCATGTTTCCCTATTCGATGTCAACTACAGTAGAAATTTCCTTTCACCCGCTATTGTCTTAGCTCTTGGTATTGCCTCCCCTATGACGTGTATGCTTAGGTTAAATGTTAATATATCTTGCTACATGTCCCAGGGTCTGATTTCAATGGCTGTTGTTGTTTTACAGTGTGCAAGGCAAGCATGTTTACATGCAGTGGTGGCGTCTGGGCATGCATCCCCAAGAGTCAACTTTGCGATGGCAAGATGGACTGCCCTCTTGGTGACGATGAGATGAAGCACATGTGTAGTAAGTGTTGAAATTGAAGTTTAAACATCTCACTTGCAACTTACATGCCTTTCTGGCCAGTTACTGATAGTAGTATGTCTTGTTTCCAGAAAATAGTCACGGCACCACTCAAGGTGAAGAAAGTGGTAACGGAAAGCGTCTTGCCATGGTTGTTTGGCTATCAATCAGCCTGGTTGCGATAGTAATAATTGCCATTATTCTTATTGTCATCTACCGGCGGAGAAGGCATCGTGCTGCTCACAGGTGAGTGCTGTAAATACATATTGTAGGTTTCGTAAGTTAGGAATGTATCGCGTGGATATGGCCAAGTCCAGTATATCTTAGCTAACCTTTCTTTCTTTTGTGGTACTTTGCAGGATGGTCTTTATGCCGGATCAGTCACTTATACCAACTTCAAAATCATCGAAGAAAGAACTGATGGTAAAATATGATGCTCGTCATCAAAACCCTGGCAAAAACTTTGACAATGTGAACTATTTGGGGGCTGCCATGGAAGATGATTCCGAAGAGCTGATACCCAGGGGATCGTCACCTGACGATGATGACTTCACTGAGGATGAATGCCTAGAAGGATGTCTCATTGTTGACAAGCAACCAGTGTGACAAAGCGCAAATGGAGCAGTTGACATCTAGTGCTATTCTGTCGACATGAAGTGGCCTTAGATCAGTGCTGGTTGCTGTCAGGTCAACAACAGATGCTGTTGTGGAAATGTCAAAGATCAAACACAAGCCACCCTTACATGTCTTTGCAATCTTAGTGGATCTGAGAGCGAAGTGAGGCAAAGAAGGTTTACTACCTCTCATGAACACGTATCAATTCTTAGTAAATTATATTTATTATATCATCTGCCCTAATCCTAGCAACGGGTTCAAAACCACTGCTTCTATTCTAATTGGGTATGGATGGCGTTGTGTACAGCACAACAGCAACTGGTCAGTCTTGCAGGCAACAACCCTGAATGAGACACTCACACACGCACACACCCATCCAGTTGACACCAACCTGTACAAAAACACTACCGGTCGATAAAATCAAGAAAAGAAATTCCTAATATTAATACCTGTTGCTTCATTGAATTCTCTATTGACTATCGCATATTACAACCACATGTAGCTAGAAACAATTGAATTGATTAGCTAGATTCTTCAAATTTGATTTTTCCTTTCCATACACTGATTTTTGCAATAGTTGTGTTACTAATTTGTACTATTCTATTAAACTCTACAACTCATCACTGAAATCTGAATTCCTTACATAATACACAAAGTTGCTTTGTGGGCCGTAATGTTTGCTAAGAGAAATGAATCTTGAGCTGTAGATAGGGTAAATAATGTAAAGTACACATTTTGTTACTTGTGAAATGCGTTCGTTCGCCCCGTGCTATCTTGTCATATTGTAAATAACTCTTTTGGAATTCTGTTGTGTATTCTATTATCAATGTTAACAAGAAGAAATCAAGATTACTTCAACGTGTCGTCTATCATTCATCGCCTGATTTTCTTGATTCTGTTATATCAATCTTTCAGAACACGGGACAAGGAGTCCGTAACAAACTTGCAAGTTGGGTGGGATTATATCCCAGTGGCCCTCCCCTTTTTACCTTAGCCGGTCTGCCCCTAGAATTACTCTCAGCATGGTATATTCTGATTTCACGTCATAGTCTCATATGCACGCTAACCTCGTAATCAGTAACATGTAGTGCGTCACAAAGTCACCCCAGATGTGCTTGAGAGGCTTGTGGGAGTAATTTGGACCACCGCACTTGATTCTCTCATTGAAGAGCTGAACATACATAATTTACATGTATTGCCTGTCTCCACCAATTAGCAAGATGATAAAGCAATTAATACAATCAACTTCTGCAAATAATCTGATCAAGAATCAGTTGATCATTTGTTCCTCTGTTTGTTCAAGCAATTCTATTAAAACAACTAATTAGTAGAAACAAGTATGCTTACATGATTAGCTGTGTTGTTATACGTCATCAATGGCCAGTGCAACAGACAACATGCTTTACTGAAGGGGCAAACTCTTATTCCTATTTACAAAACTGAAAATATCCTTTTGGGGTGTCACTGACTTCCACATGGTTCATGCCTCTTGCTATCGCTTGGCCTGTTTGTTACGCACGTCCGCTTGAGTGACAGTATGAAACACATCATCCACTTCGTCCACTTGCGGTGCAGATATTGTGTCCATTCTTGCAGCATACTGAGTCTTGTCTTGCTGCTTCTGACGAAATCGCATAGAGGCTTGCCGGCGCAGATTGCGTCGATGCTGGTGGCAAAAAGGAAAATAATAGCTGACTACAATTTACAAACGTCCAAGGAATTTGCCACTAGGAGCCATGACTGTATTGTCACGACGTGCACAGAGTGATCACATTAATATCTGCAGGCAACGGACAGACTACAGAACCATGAATGAGTCCATCAATGAAGCGTATTTAGTTCCATTATTACCATTTCTATAAACGCGGAATACGAAACACAACAATTTAAACAACGAACACACTTCAGAAGGTTCCTTCTCCGCACATGGCACTATGGTAATGATAGTCCTATCTGCATCAAAATATTAGTGTTTAACCCTTACCTCGTTGGGTGAAACATAATGTGGATTTTCATAAAGTGTTGATCCACCAAAACTGCTGTTAAAAATCCTGATGATATTGAGTACAAATCGCGGACCTAACAAAGGAAACCCAGCATATCAAAATGAATCAAAAGATAACTCAAAAATAAGAAATGCTTCAGAAGTCATAGACCAGCAAATGCTTGTGATGAACGTACCAACTTCCGCAAGAGACATGTCACTTTGATTTACAATCTAAAGGAAACAAAAGCAATATACAAGCAATGTAAACTGGATAATAGATTTCATCAAAGTAGACTTTATGGCTTTAATTGTCAACGCTTTTTCCTACAAACACAGAATAACTATCTCAGCTTCTTCTATTGTATGGTAAATGACATACCTTACTGGCTTACTGTCCTACTTTGCACAAAATCTAACTACGGTTGAAGCACGGAAAGTAACTTCTGATCCTTTTCTACCCTTGACATACCTGGAAATTTCTGATCCAAATCCTGTTGTCAACAATGGCAAAATTCATGACGCGGTCAAAGAATGGTTTGCTCTTTGGGTGTTGATGGGGGGTACCAAACGTTTGCACAAACATCTCCTTCAACAGCTGGTAATGGTTAGTTGTGTCGAAGGCCTGCAGAGGTATCATAAGATCACATACTTACACCAGCTGTAACACAAAGACATGCGATTGACGTAGAAGTTGTCAAATATGGCACTCCAAAACAAAAGAAAACTTGCAAATTACCTTGTCGAATGAAAGCATTGGTCTAGAACCTCTAAGGCTGTTTCCGGTGAGCTTCAACTCATCCATTGTGTGAACTGTGAAAGAGATGACACAATCTCAACAAGTAAGAACCAACCTTTGACTACTAAAGAAACCAAAATTAAGAACTTAATTAAGAAACAAGTATGAGTAACGCTAGGGTATACCAACAGCAGTGCGCGAACAGAAAGCATTTGTGGCTAGCCATATCCAGGAGTGTCATTCAGTCAACCATAAGCTGCAATAGGTTCTGCTTTTGAGAATGAAAAAAGCCTGTGAAATGACAATGGTCTGCATGCTTACCATTTTCCACCATGAACTTTATCGACGGCCCATGCGGAATACAAGATAGCCTTCAATAAACACAATAATCTAGATAAGATTTAAGATGCCATGAGAAAATAACAGCCAGTAATAAAGTCAAAATATCCACAAGCTTCCAAAGTTTGTTCTACGGAACATTTTCAGCATTTGGTAGAAATGTCTAACAATTTCAACTAAATTTAGCACTGCTTAGGACTGTACGAGTACCAGCCGAGAGCGAGAGTCGAGTTGATGTCTTTATTGGACAAACACCGAGGAAGGAATGACTTGCAACGGGTTTACAACAGAGATGATTACTAGTTGACGGACAAATATACAAGATTGTTTACGGAAGGACTAACAGAGAAATGCTGCGCTACAATATACGGATTACACGGGACGACTTAACTAGACAGGTATTCTAACATAGACGATATCCCTACATGCCCCCCTTGGGAGCGTGGGCTCGCCTAGAGTTCACCCATCCATAGTGCCGGTGATGTCTGGGGCCGCTGGTGGACGATTCCAACAGGCGGCAGCAAAGTGACCTATCTTGTTACAAATGGCACATCTAGCATCTTTGGCTGGACATTCATTGCGGGGATGGTACAGCTTGCTGCAGTATTGACAATATTTGCCAGAGTTGTCCTGTGGTTTGGTGACACCAGGTTGAGAGCGAACATCTTGTACGACGCAGCCGTGAGGAGAAGTTGCCAACTGGGCCTGTGTCGTGTGGCTTGATTCTTGTGCCAAGCAAATGTCGAGAGCTTTTTGGAGGTCCAATGTGTTGAAGGGCTCCGCCAGGACCTTTTGCTGAGTCTCTTGATCTCGAAGACCACAAATTAGGCGATCACGAAGGCGTTCGTCGCGTACCAACGCTGCGTGGCCACAGGGAGTACCACATGATTGGCACTTGTCGTCGTGTGAGAAGGCACAACACTCGTAAATCAACCGGAGGGCCGCGAATTATTGGTCGATTGACTCTCCTTGTTGTTGTTTTCGCTGGTGGAAATTGGGGCGGTCGAGGAGAGGATTCCTTTTCTTGCCAAGGTAGACGCCGAGTTTGTTGATGATGGCGTCAATGTCGTCGTCCAGGTCAATGTCGAGCACCTGTGTTGTC
>OFHS01003889.1:0-12764 GCA_900245855.1 Calvadosia cruxmelitensis | reverse complement strand
AAATAGTAACTTTAAAGAGTAACTTTTCATTTTCGAAATAAAGTAACTTTAACTGTAACTAGTTACTTTTAAAAGGGAACTTTTACAGCCCTGGACGCTTGTAGCGATTTAAGTTTATAGGCCTACAGCAGACTGAGCAGACAGCTTTCGTCTTTTTATTCGTTTCGAGAGGTTGAGTGCTCAATGTTTCATAAATTCATTTAAATTGCTTCTAGTAAATTATAGTCATAGCAGGTGTTTCACCGCCTTGTTGCCCAGTCAGGCAATGGACTAGGTTCAGGGTTGGAAATAGGAGTTGTGGACAAGATTAGGACCAGGATTAGTTTCTAGTTTCTACACGAAACAAGATTCAGGGTTACATTACTTTAAATAAACGAAGTGTTTCGCCGTCCGGATCCGGACGTCAATTTCCAAATGATCGTCGTCCGGATCCTCATTTGCACGCAGCTTTTACCAGAAATAAGGCAATTGTAGAGCGCGATTTCAGTGTTCGTGTTGTGAACAGTACAGATGGCAAGGCGAGTTTTTTGTGTTGCTCTGTTGTCGTCCTACTGGAAAGTTTTTAGATTCTGCCGAAGGACTTTGGCGTGGAGCTTACTGTAATTTTGTGGTTGGCGTGGCGCAAATTTGAAAATGCCGGATTTTGGCGTGGAGTGCTGCTCTGTTGCCGTTTTTAGATTCTGCCGAAGGACTTTGGTGTGGAGCTCACTGTAATTTTGTGGTTGGCGTGGCGCAAATTTTAAAATCCCGGATTTTGGCATGGAGTGCTGAGCTTGGAGCAGCTCTCCCGGGCATAATCTTCGGTGTACAAAAAATGAACTTTCCAGTAAGGAATTAAATTTTCATCCTTTGATGATGTTAAAAAATGCATTTCGAAGGTGGTGGATGAGATTTTTGTATAGCTGTGCGTGCGAGACCCATGTAGCTGCACAGCATTCATCGCAAATCAATCTTGTGAATCTCTCGATTGTGACAAAAATAACGCGTGGCAGCAAGCCGCTCAAGAAATAAATTCACTTTCATCAAGATTTCACAAAAGTACATAATAACAGCTGCACACAATAGAAGAAACGCTTCAAGAAACACCATAAGAAGTCGGGATTAGCGGGCCGAAACAACTTCAAATGAAGGAAGAACCACATTGGTCTGTTGGCATTCTTTAAAGGCAGTGGAATGCTCAACGAATTCCTGCCAATTCCACAAACACGACCTCGTCACTTTACGTAGAATATGGCCTTTTTCCACTGATAAAATAACGGGACGTCCGAGGTTCCACATATTGAGTCTATGATACAGACATCCTTCAAACAACGGCAACGAGTCAACAAAAATACAGTGTCACCATCTTTGCCTCATTTTCGGCAAAAGCTGCGTGAAAATGAGAATCCAGATGGCGCTAATTTGGAAATTGATGTCCGGATCCAGACGGCGAAACACTTCGTTAGATAAATACCCTAATTTGAAATCTAAAAATAATTCATATCATTTCCTGTTGTAATTGCGTTGATAATGCAGCACACGTTTCCTCTAGCCAGAGTGACGGAGAAAGATTGTTACAGCCAGAACATTGCAGCTAAGCAATCAATGGGTGATATGAAGTTTACACTATTCTTGATGACACGTCAGATGATACTGTGAAGTATGAAGATTGAGGCGCTGTAGAAGTTGGCAATTGAATAGGCGAGTGTAAGGTTGGAGTATAATTGTGGCAGACACGACGGAGGGGAGCCAGCCCGTCCCAATGCTGGAGGGTACAGGTTGCAAGAGAGTAAAGTTACGAAATACAAGACATTTATAGCGACTGACAGAGAGCGCTGATTGATGGCCTGAATGCTGACGTAAATGCGTGATGAGACCGCCACAATACGATTTTGCTCTGTCTTTCTTTTGCAGACCTGAGGAGTTTATAGTGTGTGATGGTCCTTCTGACATCAACAGCAACCGTTCAACAGTTGATGGTAAACAGCTTGGCTGCACCAAGGTAAGATGTAAATGTGACAAGCGTGTCAGCGGT
Source organism: Calvadosia cruxmelitensis (assembly GCA_900245855.1). NCBI lineage: Eukaryota > Metazoa > Cnidaria > Staurozoa > Stauromedusae > Kishinouyeidae > Calvadosia > Calvadosia cruxmelitensis. Next base: position 10,750 of record OFHS01003889.1, on the reverse strand, counting down.
TGTTGTGCTCAAGGAAGCAGTGCCGTAGCAATTCCAACTAATTAATCTTTAAAACTCAAGGAATACTTCTGAACCGAGCTGAGATTTGAACCTGCATCCCCTGGCGCTGGAATCAAGTGCCTTGCCAATTAGACCATCGGCCCTCACAAACAGACACACAAATTCTGCCTCTGACATAATCATTAGAACTGCCAGGATTTATTAGGCCTAAAGATCGTTTTGAATTTCAATGTTAATTTTTTTTCAATAAGAATTTTGAACTTTTAAATCCATGCAGAAAAGCTATGCCGCTTTGGAGACTCATTTACAAGTTGTTTACAATGTTTAGCATAAGTCATCAATAGCTGATAAAGTGGTATACAGTATAGGTCAACTTTTTAACAAGCACTTGTCTTGAGTGACCACCTGTGTTAAGAGACCACATTTTACTTTTTAGTCCTGTGGGTGGTCCTATATTTTTCTGTAGTGTAGACTTACAGTAGAAAAAATATATAAGATGGTAGTACCTGGGATCCTTAGCAACTTTGATAAATCTAATCTTTAAGAAATTTGGTTTGATTTTAGTATGGCGGTGATCGTTACGAAGATGTTCAATTGACCAGTGTCTTGTGTCGCCCTCTCGATGGCATTGAGTGCTATGGAAATCGTACTTTTCTCAAAGACAGTGTCCCTTGTATCAAGTAAGTCTCAAGTTGCAACATGAAAGTCTCTTGTAATAGTGTGTTGTCTGTAATGAAATGTAAGCAGTTGTGATGACCGTTGGGATGTTTTGTTTGACATCAATAAGATGCTCCAATTGCAGAGTTGTGACATCATAGTAGCGGCAAAGTTGTTTTAGACACATTGATTTTCTTCAGAGTACAGTCAAAACTGTATTAGTGGCCCCCTCTATGAAGCAGCCACCTGTGCATAAAGGCCACTTTTTGTAGCCACAAATTGACACTTTCTAGAAATCAACCTTGACAGAAAGGCCAACTGTCTATAAAGGTCATTTCCCTCGAGTCCCAATGGTGACCATTATAGACAGGTCTCACTGTACAGCCTTCTGTTTTGATGGATACAATGGTCACCGTTTCATAACACCATTGTCAATTGAACCAGTCGTGCAGTAAGAATAGACCCTTGTGATTCCAAATATCTCCTACATCTTGCATAACTAACAACCATTCCAGCAAGGGAATGCTGTTAGCGTATTGGTAAATTTAGCGATGACTGATTAGATTAAAAATTATTATTGTTCATAGTTTCCAGTAAATATTTTAAGAACAATCATGATATATTGCATTATATAATATATATAGTATTCTAAGTAGCTTTCATCACCCTTTATTTTAATAGTAAAACAAGCAGCCCTATATAGCTATTTAAGTAGTGTGATCCAGGGTGGTTTAGTCCTGTCTTTGAAACCATTTGATATCTTTTAGCTAAAGGTTGCTTAATCGTATCTTTCTTTGACAGTTGTGTTGAGTTTATTGGATATTAATCTGATGATATAGCTGGATTTCCATTGGATATGCAAGTAACTACTTTACTGTAGGTTCATCGGTATTGCCTTCTTTGTGACACAGCATCTTTAAGGTTATTTTCACTATTTCAATACATAGGATTGACAATGGCTGTGACTTCAGCAAACTTTGATTGTGTTATCTATTGAGAAAGTTCAAAAGCTATGCTGGCCACTGGCATTATGAATGGATGTGACACATTGGAAAGGAGGAGAAATAATGAAACTAAATGGGTCCATCTAACACTGTAGGCCCGGCCCCCATACCCAACACTTCCCACTGAGTGCTGGAAGGTGGCTGCGTAACTGTTTCGTGTCGTGATTTAAAATAATTCTACCAAAATGTTCCTCAGCAAGATGATCCATAAGCTTCTGCAATTACTGTCTCAAAAAGTCGAAATGGCCATGATTCACCCATTGTAAGTAAACGGAACTATGCACTTCAATGCTCCATTAAAGGTTGAAACTGCTGAATAGTGTCATGAAAGTGCGTAAATTGTTGTGGGTCAACCTTCCCTGTTGTGTCTTGTCCCATGTGTAGCAGATGCTATGCTACAGTCAAACATGTATTAGCAGCCACCTCTATAGAGCAGCCACCTGTGTATAAAGGCCACTCTTCATAACCCTAAAATAACACTTTCTATAGAAATCAACTTGGACAGAAAGGCCACCTGTCTATAAAGGTCATTTTCCTCAGGTCCCAAAGGTGACCATTATAGATAGGTTTCACTGTGTTGTGGTCAACTGTGTACATTGTACAAGCAATCACGGTATACTCTCTGCCAGACACCAACCATACATAAAGTTGTATTCATCATTTGCTGTGAAACCTTAGAGCAGTCTTCCTGAAGGGTGTATTTCAATGTTTCGTTGTTGGTGCAGTTTGACATGAATGTGGCACTATCCGATGTTTCAGATCATCTGCTGACGCCCTGTGAGGATGTTTCATGAGTAATTTGGTTGCCTCGCGCTCTCAAAAATTTTTGCATTGTAATAAAAATTGTGTGGTCTCGCCTTAAATGAAATAAATTGTAAAGATGTACCTGTTAGTGGACGAATAAAAACAAAACAATGGGAATCATGAGAAATAGTCTCTGAAGACAGGTGATCGTGTATAGGCTATGACAAATGGTCACTTAGTCAGGTCAGACTGTAATATACTTTTTTCTTAGGAGACTAATTAATTATGAGACACGTGCATATAGTACAACCGCCTTTGTGTCCCCTACGTCCCTAGACCCCCTTAAAGCCCTTAATGGGTTTGATCTACTTTTATTTTGAAAAGTTTTGCAGAATTCCATTAGATCCATTTGTATGGTAGCGTGCTTGACACAGCTGTATGACTTGTTGATTGTATTTCAATAAATAATTACAGCATTTCAAGGTGTTTTGCTGTTTGGCAAATGCTTATGGATATTGGATTATTGGATGGATAGATTGATTGATTGATTGATTGATTGATTGATTGATTGATTGATTGATTGATTGACTGATTGATTGTAGTACATTTCAGACATATAAACAAATCTTAACAATAATGTGATACAGTGGTTATGTTTTACAGTTGTGCTGTAGTGTACATTTATTTTCGTTTGTTTCTTGATTTTTTTGGATGGATTGTACTTATAAATCCATGTAGTCTGCGTGGTACCATGTGGGCAGACCGTCAGGGCCTTATCCTTAGCCTGGAATGTAATGTTCTTTCTGGAAATTAATTCGTGAAACAATTGTAAATGAAGTTTGAGATTCTGTCCTCAACAGCATCAGGAGTTAGACCTTGTCAACGAATTAAACCTCTCTGTTCTAGAGACAGTTTCCTGTATAGAACTTGACATGCATTGGTTTGATTATCAACTTTCCTGGGTACATTTGGATTATAACTTGGAATTTGATGCGCACTAGAATTTTATTAGATGTAATTTAATTAGAATCTTCGGAGTAACATTTTTCACACAATAGAGGCAAGACATGCAATTAACCGTCACTAATTGAACAATGTATTAATTAGTCATGTCGTGATGAAATTTGTGCTTCTTTATTGCTGAACCTGTTTATAGTGGTCACCGTTGGGACGTAAGGAAAATGACCTTTATAGACAGGTGGACTTTCTGTCCAGGTTTATTTCTATACAAAGTGTCATTTTGGGGTTAGGAGGAGTGGCCTTTATACACAGGTGGCTGCTCTATAGAATTGGCCGCCAATACAGGTTTGACTGTATTATTATTATTATTTTCCTATTTGTCTTGCAGATATTCTGGTCATTACTTTGTGACGACATTGATGTATTCGATCCTGCTTGGCTTCCTTGGCGTCGACCGATTCTGCCTTGGTCACACTGGCACGGCAGTTGGTAAGCTGTTAACCCTTGGTGGTCTCGGCATATGGTGGTTTGTTGATATCATCCTACTTGTACTCGGTCATTTGAAACCAGAAGACGGAAGTAACTGGAGCCCTTACTACTAGCTATCATGGAACGATACTGAGATGGTGGTGTTGAGCCTGCCTTATATTACGGCGTCGTGTGCTGTCATCCCCGAATGACCATCCTAATAGACCATACGACATACGTGTCAGGGTTGTATTTCGAGGCACAAGTCTCTTCAAGCTGCCTGTGGATTTTGCGCTCATTTCTTCTGCGCATTTTAGCGGATAAACGACACAAAGATCACACTGCTTTCCTTTCATATTCCAGAACGTTGTTCGTTTAAATGACAAAAATAAAGAACATGATGACAATCTGACAGCTGTTCATATAACTGCTGTTGGGTCGTCCTTATTGCCAATGACATAATGTAATTAGTTAAAATCGTGCATTTAAAACTGGCTAATAAATTAAGAATTTTACTTCAGGATTGGCGTTTTTCTTTCCGTGTTTTGCACATTGTGACTCGTTTTGATGTGCTTGTGTTATAGTCCCGAGGCTATGTTGTTGTTGTTGTTGTCCATGATTGGTAATAATGGCTTTTGATTCCTCGTGGCCGTGGCGTTTTTCTGACAGACCAACTGCTGTCGATGTCTGTCTCGTGATGATGCGCACGAGAATCTCCGACCGCAATCCTCGCATTCGTGTGGCTTCTCTTTCATGTGGATGTTCATGTGCGACTTCAGGTCGTTCCCTTGGGAGAATGCCTTGCCGCACAAGTAACAAACGAATGGCTTCTGATCGATGTGCTTTCTTCTCACGTGACTATCGTGTGCAGCGTGTGAAGCGAACGCCTTGTCGCAGTGTCTGCACTTGAATGGCTTCTCGCCGCTGTGTTGGCGCAGATGCGTGCGCAGGATCGATGACGCTGTAAATGCCTTGATGCAATGGGGACATTTGTACGGTCGTTCGCCACTGTGGACCCGTCTGTGTTTGTTGAGGCTGCTCGATTGTGAGAACCGCTTGTCGCACACTTCGCACACGTGCGGTCGATGGCGCTTGTGCACGTGCAGCACGTGAATGCGCAGGCGATCGCGCTTCTCGAATGATCGCTGACAATGGGGACATGGGAATTGCCTATCACCTTGATCGACGCATTTGGTGAACTTCAGGTGTTTTTCGAGGTAGTATTCGTAAGTGAAGACTTTACCGCATCGGTCACATGGGAACGTGCCAGTTGCTTCCTCTACAATAAAACCAGACAGTAGAAGGTGAAATGTTGATAAGAGTAAGTTGCCAGTAGATAAGTGGGACACATTTTGAACTACTGAATCAATGGGAGCGCAGTTTGTATTGAGCGTCCAGATACACACATAGATGATTCCATATTGTCACGTTAAGTCAACTAAACATTTCCTTCCATTCTACATTTTGTGATTTTGTAGCATCTTACCTGCTTCATTTATGACTTCAAAGGTTCGTCTGCGCGGAATGGGTTCTCTGTCGGTTTTCATTGCCAGCGGCAGATCGAAGTATTTGTCGTAGGTGCTACCGTACCACACCAGAAGCTCCTCGCCCTTGTGAATATTTCGACTTGTTACGAAAAACAATTCAGTGCCTTCTTGGACTATCGTGGCGTTCTGTTCGCTTACGTGTCGAGCGCAGTTGACAACCTTCATCCAATTCTGAGGATCGGATGAACCATCGATCAAATGACTTAATTGCCCGTCGACAAACACCTGGAAATTAAAGAAAAACAATCGTTGATCTTCGGCCCTTCTGGTGTGACCGCAACAGATCGGACAGTTGTTGAAGAGTGTATGGTTTACACTGACACTCTACAAAGTAACTCATAATGGTTCGTAAAAGGAAAGGCGGGTCGTGTTACCAGTTGAATTATCAAAGTCATGATGACATCAGTGGAGGAAGCATTTTGAGAAATGCTAATGTTCGCTCTACCATCTGTAGTCAGGCTGAGATAATGGCGTTTGTGTCGATGAAATGCTCGAAAGTAAGCTAGGAGACGCAGCCAACGAAACATAAAAGGGACTTCGACCAAGTACAAGATAATGGTCGGTTGGCCTATTTCATAGTATCAAATCCACATGAAAGACCCTCCTAGAACACACAAGACGTCTTGACGACGTCCCGTGGACGCTCTTACGACGTTTGGACGTCAAGGATACGTAGTAAAGACGTAGCTAATTGTTGTGACAGAAGGAACTTGTCAACGGCCATCTGTATAAATTTTTCTCTTAATTGAATCTAATTATTTGATCATCATCGCACTGCAGACAAAGGCCTGGATAATCTTGACATTGATATGGCAGTGTAGTGCAGCCTCATTTCCAGGCTACCAGTACATACCATAAACGCCTCTTCCGCGTGAGAAACACTATCATTCTCTCTTTCTAATAGATTATGAACTTTACGAAGATTACAATCCAATTATGCAATCTCATATTTGAGTGAGCTATAGCTAGTGGCCCGATCATACAGTCAGAAACCTATTGCAGTCAAACTTGTATTAGCGGCCATCTCTATAGAGCACCTACCTGTGTATAATGTATAAAGGCCACTCTTCATATCCCCCAAATGACACCTTATGTAGAAACCAACCTGGACAGAAAGGCCACCAGTGACCTGTCTATAAAAGTCATTTTCCTCAGGTCCCAAAGATGACCATTATAGACAGGTTTCACTGTACTGTACTACTGTACTACTATACTGTATTCCTATTTTGCCACCAATGGGATAGATAAAGTGTTTGTCATGGCCCAGTTGTTGCTTTCAGACCATAAAATCCATTGGTTGAACGTAGTAAAGACGAAGCTAATTAATTTAACCCTTGATAGTCCACTGACGTAAAGATGGTCACACCTCTTGGATCGCAACGTTACCAAATGGCAACACGAATTTGTGATAAAGCCTCGAATTCACCGTCTTTGCAAAGTTGGATTATCAAGGAGGATTTTTAATTCATGATCAAGCGTCTGCTGATATGGGCACAGTATAAGCGACATATTTCTGAGAACAGTTGAACACGAAAATGTTGCAAAATTAGTAATTACCTCCCAACTGTAACGCAGATCCACCCTTTCTTCATCTGCTGGTAGTATCGATCGGCCCGAGTACGGACCAAACTTAGTGCCAGCTTGTATGTTCTCCGATTTGCAAAACACTCCAACGTGGGCCATCCCGCGCATGCTCAGCTGTCTTATTGCTAAGTTGTCTGGTAAGTCCGCTTGTCTTTGCGAATCGCCAGCACGGTTTGTTTCTGGTTTTCGGAGCACGTTAATCAAAGAAGCGCCAATGTTAGTCTCCCGCAGCTGGTCGTTTGAAGATGCACAGCTTGTTCTAATCGACGGAATAGAGGGTGGAAAATTTTCTGCATAACGATTTTCTAGAAATACAAAAAAAACGCTATTAAAAGATGATACAGTCAAACCTGTATTAGCGGCCACCTCTATAGAGCAGCCATTTGTGCATAAAGGCCATTCTTCATAACTCCAAAATAACACTTTCAATAGCAGTCAACTTGGAATTACCTGCCTACAGTTATTTAAGCTACAAATTGCCCAGAAGAATTGTCTGTTGAATGGTTCAGAAATCAACACAACTCTCAAATCTGGAACTTTACATTGCATGATGCATCAAATGCAAGAAATCAGCCGGAATTTAGAAATAAGATGACAGTTCAAGCGGAGCCAGGTTGATTGGATTCTATTCTACAGTACAATATGCCGCAAATCTTTGTGAAAACTAACAGCTTGATACTGATATACGTTTCCATTTTATCCGATATTCACTTCATCAGATAAATTTACCAGCTTATACGATATCCAATTATCTGGATTTTTCTGCAACAGCAGGTACCTTTGTTCCATTCCCATGGGTTACAGACGATGCCAGATAGCGAGTGTAATGGGGCGAGACCGAGATGTGAACCCGACGGAAAGTAACCGTATAGAACAGCCTCGATATCGCCAGATGTGAACGGAAGAAATGGAGAACGGTGTTGAGTAATGGACTGCTGATATTCCATATTCGAAACGGCAGGTGGCACTGGAATGGGGAAAGCAAAATGGTAAACGTAAAACCACGCATCAAAATATAAAAGTAATATCGACTTCTTGTTTCCAATCTGTACTAACTTCAATTAATTGCGTTTGGTTTACCTGGTCCGATAATTCAATCACTCAATATTATTTTATTTGTGCACAGTTTGCTTTTCTGTCCAGGTTAATTTCGATAGGAAGTGTTATTTCAGGATATGAAGAGTGGCCTTTGTACGCAGCTGGCTGCTCTATAGAGGTGGCCACTAATACAGGTTTGACTGTATGTGATATTCAAATGGACTTGACATTCACTCCTTGGACCAAATTCATATTAATTTCTCAAGAAATTATTTTCCCCAAAACAAACAACGGTTTATCTTGGCGATGAGGAAATTGGCGCCATACACGGGCCACAACAGCTACAGTATATCGCCTGAACAGGTAGAATCAAACATCGATATTATCCATTCATTTGTTTTGATGAAATTGATACTCGCTTTTCAAAGAAGGGAGTTACATTCAAACGACATTGAACTATTTGGCAATACACGAATGATTCATCGTGAGTAAATCCATCAGTATTAAAATTAGACAATTCGGTACATTCGCAAGTTGCTACTCACAATTCAAGACGGCGAAGTCTTCCAAATTGTATCTTGTAGTAACTGGACGTAATGGGCTCCAAGAAATTGACCGCGTGTAAATGTCTCCAAGTATCACCACCAATTTGTAGCGACGACAGATCCACTTGTCTGGTTAAATCCCTTCCATGGGTTAAAACACATCAATAGCAGAATGTTCACTAACAATGCAAGCCCCCAAGGGGGTTATTGGCCTTTTTAGGGTGCTGTCGCCGTGACAACTGTATCGAAGGTATATTGTTCATAGAATAACCGCCTATTCTTCCGTTTTCTGTACAAAGTGCGAAATGTTTTCAATGCATGAATCGTTTATTTTCGGCATCAAGTGCGTTTGGATGACGGTCCCTTGGGACAGGTAATGAGATGCCGATATGCCGACGCAGGACAACGGACCGCATCGCACAATGGCTTCAAAGGTTGTGTGATACTTTTCTGTTACAGCTACATGGTTATTTCTATTTATTTGCTGTTAATTAACACAACGTAACATTACAATGATACTTCCACTATTATGAATCTATAACAAAATAAAATCGCATTCACGTTCTGGCTAACAAATTTAATTACACTGTACTATAAAAAAAAGTTTTTAATTATTTTTGAAAGAAAGCTATTTTATTCAAATACAAATGTTAATTAAAAACACTAATATAAACGATTACTCAACTTGGGCGAATGTGCCGCCCAAGTAAAAATTAAAATATTAGCTAAGATCAATTAACTTGTGATATTTACAATTTAAACGTTTCTTGCAAGGTTTCTTGATTATTTCTTAATGTTCTTCGCGGCAATTCCAAGTTGTCGATATGTGTGAAACCAGAGCATGCATTCCAAAAGCGAGTAAAGGACACGACACCTGGAACATCCTGTGCTCTGTCTTGAAAATCAACCATCATACGTAGGCTACATTGCACGACTCCAGTATTGGCTTAGCTACAAATGAACAACTTTTGCTGCGTAACTATTGTAAAGTTCGGAAGTTAATGCAGATTAGCATTTTTTGAAAGTAAACTCAGGAATAGAAGCTGCAGTGGCTGACACGAGGTCAGTGTGAGCTTGATGTCGTCATTGTGTAGTCACGTGATCGCATAAATATGTAGGCCGTGTCATCTTGTGAAGTCATCCTCCTTGCCGTCTGAACCTCAGGGTGTTGTATTCAACTGGTCGAATCCAGTAGCAGCCGTTTGTTTCTCCGTTGCCAAGTGTTGCGTGTCTCGCGCTTGGATAAATCACATCTGCAAAATACAATATTCGCACAAATGATAAGAAGGGAGTTACGAGCTCATTGTAAATACCTAGCTACAATAAGAAGCACTGCATTTACTTTTCAGAAATCAATTGCTGCACGTCAAATGCTATCGTTCAGACTAAGTAACTACTCAGCAGGCATCCAATAAGAAACGACTGAGAACGAAAGAGTCTATACTGCTGCTGTTAGGGTGCTTGTGATCAAATCCTCAGAGCAACCTTCCCATCTCAAGCCATGATTCTGTAGAACGAAGAACTCAATAACACCTCAATGGAGAGCTATAATTATAGCAAGATAGCCGGTTAGCTTACCTGTTACATAATCGCAGAACAAAGGCTGAAAATGAAAATATCGAGAAATTAATAACGTCAATTAACAACACAAAAATAATTCATAAATTGTCATTAACAATTCCGATCTCCGTGTTGCTTACTTTGGTTGTCATGGTGAATCGAGCGATCGGGAATATCAACTGGCTTTCTTTTCTTGGCTTTGGCAGTTCAGTCAAATAGAATAACTGGCAGTTTGTTTCTCTTGATTCAATCTTGTTGAATAAGACAGCATTGCAATGCGGCCAATCGTCGGGTGATTCACATAATTGCATGCACGCAAAGTCGTGTGTTGTACGAGTAGCAAATAACAACGGTCTTGAATCAAGATCATTTGGTGAGATTCCATAAAAGACTCTTCCGCTTGTTGTCAGTTGTGTATTGGCGGCAACAACACAGACAGAGACGAGGAGAAGGACGACCAATTTCATGACTAATTGTCTAGCTCATCTGGAGTAATACATGATGGAAAACAGATTAGATTTCTCTCACTGACTCATCTTTTGACATGGAATAGAATGATACATTATTTAGGGGAAAAAATTATTGCCGCCTCTAAAAAGTCTGAAAACCGCATCTAATCGAACAGCATCTGAAAATAATTTCC
>OFHS01003888.1:0-15425 GCA_900245855.1 Calvadosia cruxmelitensis | reverse complement strand
TAAAGCAGAGTGGAAAGTCAATTTCTCATCTTGCAGAGAAACGCCGTAAAACCCGGCTTGCTTGTACAACAACACAGCAGGGCTTGTCCACAACAAACACAAATGCGCCAACGTGATCCAAAATCTATCAATCGAAGTGGACTCCAGCAGACAATTGAAGAAAGCGGTAATCTAGTGATCCTCTATGAAGTAGACGTACACTTGTGATAGTTGTGAGCCTCATGTAGACAGTAAAACAGGCAAAGTAACTCAGCGATTCCGATTCGACGAAGCACCTTGAAATGACTCGCAACGCGGAACGTGAGATGAAGTCTTCGAAATTCGAATCGGCTTCTGGTGGGCTACTATTGTTTCACGTTTCTCTCGCTATTGTGAGGCATTGTTATGGAAATGAGCCAGCAACGACCGTTGCGCATTTCCTGTGCGGTCGAGCTGGGCTTTGAATGAGCGAAGCAAACGTTACATTTTCGCCCCTCGTGGCGCGCTTTTGCCAAAATACGAAAATATTCCTCAAAGTGGTTGATCCTTGTTGTCTTGCGGACATTTTGATACATGTCTTGTACAGATTGACTTCGAATTGCGCGAGTTTTTCGGTCATATACGCACAGACAGACAGACAGAAAGACAGACATCAGGGCTATTTATATAGAGATTCTGAATACTTTGAAAAAGAAAGCAGTTGGGTCAGATAGAATATCTAACAAACATTTGTATTACTCTATTGAAGTTCTTCTTCCAATCTGGACTGCACTATTCAATACATGTCTTCGATCTGGCAAGTTTCCATTACGTTGGATGGATAGTACTATCAAACTGATTTTCAAAGGGAAAGGCTCAATTCATGATCCAGGAAACTATAGAGGAATTGCTCTTCTTTGTTGTTCTACGAAAGTCTTTACTTCCTTAATAAACAAACGCCTGAAGCAAAATGTGTTTATGCACATACCGCCTGAACAGTATGGTTTCCAAGAAGGTAGAAGCACCCCGATGCCACTTTCTATCTTGATACATGACATAAATCAGCAAATGCAAGTCAAACCTTCATCAATGTACTGTGCATTCGTTGACTTCAGAAAAGCGTTTGATAATGTATCCAGGGAACGATTATTACGGAAACTCCAAGATCAATTTCATGTACATGGCTTACTTCTTCGTCTCACTGCATCATTACTAAACAGTAACAAGATCAGGATTAACGATGGCGTGAAAGTATCTGATGCAATTATTCAAAATCATGGCGTCCTTCAAGGAGATTGTTTATCTCCTTCCCTGTTTCTATTTTACATTTCTGACCTTGCTGATGTCCTGAGACCTATCGTTGGCTTAAAGTTCCTTCTGTTTGCAGACGATTTGTGCTTTTTCTCAAATTCATCAACGTCTGTACAACATGGACTAGATGCTCTCTCCATTTGGTGTAATGAAAATGCCTTACATATCAATCTTTCCAAAACAAAAGTTTTGAAGTTCCGCAAAGGTGGCCGTCTTCGGAAAAGCGACGTTTTCTTTTTTCAACAACATATGGTTGAGATTGTGAACTCTTACACTTACCTTGGTATATTATTGCAGTCCTCCTTGTCCTTTACCAATCATATTTTACAGAAGAAAAATAAAGCACAGCTCACACTTGGTTGCATTCCTCATTTACAAAGTATTTCATTGGCTTCTGCACTACAAATTTTTCAAATGAAGTTTTCTCCAATCATCACATATGGATTCAAAGTTATTGCACCATTCTTGACAAAGTCAAATCTATGGGAAATCGACAAAGTAAAAGCTTCGTTTCTCAAAAGAGTGCTTGGGCTATCACCTAAAACCTAAAACACTTTAGTGTTCATGATCGCTGACACAACTCCTTTTGTAGAAGACCTTCATCATCGGTTCCCCCTAAACGACATTCAACTTATGGAAGTTCAAGCTCTGCGCAATTCTAAACAACAAATGCTGAGAGAAGAACGTTACCTGGAAGCCCCTGTATTCAAGAGCGATAGTTGGAAATCTGCAGACCAACCAAACAGGAACTTTATAACCCGTCTATCTGTTCATGGATTTCATTTTTTATTATGCACTTTTACAATTTTCCACACTCCTGGCGCTGGTTGTTTCTGCAAGCAATGTGGTGAAGAAGCCAGTGACCGATATCACATTCTCAATTGTTCAAAAATACCATCTTATATTAGCTATGTCAAATCATTGTCTTAATTATTCTCATGTACATCGAAAAACTTATAAATTGTAATGATAGATCATTATACCAAATCATTATATGCCAATGTACCAAAATATTCATATGATGTCTACCCTGAAATTGGGTGAAATATATTTCCCTATCATGTATGTATGTATGTAAGTTTGTCTTGGGTATGACATAAAACTGCATCCGGTGATGGGTCTGGAAATCGGGAGATTTCTAGGTTTTGGGAAAGTGGAGCTACCCCTTAGCCATCATCACTCCCAGGTCTCCTCTGACCCGGAGGAGTAGCATGCGCTAAGGGTGGAGAGATGTCCCCCTCAGCCTTTGTCAAGGCAGGCATCTAGGAGAAGGAAAACTCTGATGTAACACCTGCAGCAATTGTAGCACCTAATGATGTAGACCAGTTCTTCCTTTTGGTTTAGTGCTATTATTGAATAGAGAGTGGGACTGATACTGTTCAATGACTTTTCGACTTAAATCAAACTCACGCACATGTATTACTCATACCTTCCTCATGAAGATCTAGAGATAGACACATGGCTGGCCATACCCTAATTAAAAGGCAACAATTTTTCTCCATGAAAGCTAACAACAGACCTAATGTGTGTAGCCCATGCACAGTTGAAACATGCTGCACGAAAACGTCTCCCAATAATCCTACCAGCAGAGAGTGGGGACCAAGATGCGCTCACGTGTGCTACATGTGGCAGAGTCTGCCTTTCCAATGAGGGACTGACTAGCCACCTCAGATCCTACGCTAATCGTCCAATAAGGGCATACGAGCTTAGCTAAACCTACACCTGTACGACATGTCAACATCAGTGCAAATCAGCAGGAGGATTGAAAAGACACAGGAAGATACACCAACGCAATGTAGCTAACGTAGATCAAAAGACAGAACGAAGAACAGTCCACAATTGCACTACTTGTTTGAGAAACTTTAAATCGCTGGCAGGGCTAAAAGGCCACCTACGTTCGTCTCGTCACTAGATCTTTTTGATGTAAATATGAGTAATGATCGTACTCGAAATCCAGTTGACAGCCATTATGTATGTATGTATGTTTCTTCAGGGTAACAAATCTTGCTTTTCAGAATGCTTATTTAAATGGAATAATTTACAAGCAATGGGCATGAATGAGAAACAGAAAGCTATCTCATCAAAGCCAGGCTTTAATCCTGCTTTATCGAAGTACATCATCAGCCAGCAGACAAATTTCAGTCCCGCTTTTCGCCTGTTTGGTCGTTCACTACGCTCACGACTGCCGGCACATCCACTTACCTTCCATCAACCAGTGATGGAAAAACTCCGTGAAGCGGACGCTAGGGCAGAAATCTTGAAGGCCAAAGCGAAGGAACACTTTGACAAGCATGCCCGTGCACTCCCACCTCTTGCAGTTGGGGATGTCGTCCGCGTACAGAACCCGTCAACCAGACGCTGGGATTTGGTCGCCGAGATTGTGAAACAATACCCACGGCAGAGAAGTTTCTTGGTTAAGACTGAAACTGGGAGACTGTATTGGCGCAACCGTCGTTTCCTGCGCCATTTCCATGCTGGCAAGAAAGATCTCGGGACATCACCTGACAGCGAGGTCACACTCAGTGACGAGGAGAGGAGGGTGATCAGACAGTGCCAAGCCAAGGGTCGGACATCATTGCACCGCAGCTTGATGCCACAGTATCACCACGGAGAAGTCATCGAAACCGTCATGCTCCGCCAAGACTGGGTATCTAACTATAGGACAGCAAGGCGGTGTACTACAAGTTAAGGAGGGCATGTAGTAGTCTAGTATGTATGTAACATGATTGCGATCGTACGTTCATCACATCGTACGATTAGACGCCTTGTATTCCAGTCCCCTTGTTTCTTTGTCCAGTCCAATACAGTGTCTCTCGAGTCAACTTGTGTGTCTGCTTGCTCCTCTTACAGAGAACAGTAAAGGATGCTTTGACTTTGAAGTCTTGATGTCCATTCGCCTTATGCATGGATGGCACATCTTTGCATCTACAGATCTTCCTCTAGTATTAAATATGGGCACATGTACTACAATTTGGTAGAACTGGTTGCAGGAAATCTCTTCCTGCAATATGACAATGGACAAAATGATTGCAATGCAAAGACTGCAAAACTGTTGAAGAAAGGTAGAGGTCTCTTGAAATGTGGTTTGTTGATAGTGCAAAGAATACCAAAAACAACAGAATCTACTGCATAAATTCCAGCAGATGATAATAGTACTGCAATTGAAGTGTTTACAAGTCCAGAATCTACTGCCTTGACTTGTAAAAGACTGAAAGGCAGCCATATGTTCAAGATTTTGGCTGAGGCAATTGAAGCAATTCATGAAGACTACAGAATTCAATCAATAGTCTGCATTACGATGACTGACAACGGTTAAAACTTGGAGAAGGCATAGAGTGTTTGCAGACAATGAAAAATCACCTGATGACAATGCTATTGACGCTGACAATGATTTTAAGACGGTAGCTGTGACAGAGCTGTGGCTTGGATTACGATGACGCATCTGCCACTGTTCTTCCACCCTATCAGAGTTGTGCTTGCCACACTTTAAATCTAATGGCAACCACCAAGTGCAAGGCAGCATATCTCGATGCAGCTTCCAAGTGCTCAGTCTGCATTTGGCACATGCCAGTCACTTTGGAACAAATGTGGCAGGTCCGTATTGGCAAGGGAAGTGGTTGAGGAATTTGATGTTTAATGTGTCCTTCACATTTTAATGGCTTCAGGCAAAATGTAATACTCCAAATTATTGCTGAAGAAGAGGACATTGACAAAAGGCAATAAACGTGACAATGAGAACTTCTTCCACCGACCGAAGCATACATGCAGCAACCAAGCAATGGTTGACAAGTGGCAGGGACTGGCCCATCCTGCTGCGTCCTGTGAATCCTTAGCAGATTATGGAAAGTTGTCGCTGGACAGAAGGACAATTGATTTATTAGTTTATTTGTAGATATTAATTTCAGTATTTTTAGGTGTTTTAGTATTTCTGATCATATATCTTTCAAGTTTTCTGCTGCACTTTTATATTCAAACGATTTGATTCGGCTATGTAATCACGTGACCTTACGGGGGTCCATTTGTGTTGTATGGTAGGATTTTAGTTTTAGAGTGATGAGTGTGTGTGTGGATATATCGGATGTGTGATCGAGTGGATCGTTGCAAATTATATCTTTGAAATTATTATCGTCTTTGCAAAATTTTTGGTAGCAGAGAGTTGTTATACTCAAATCGTACTGAGTAAATAGAAAAGAAATCGAAGAAAATTGAACGACAGCGAGGAGTTTACGTCGTCGAAGATCAGAGAGCTGTCAACTTTAAAAAGAAACAAAGTTGAAGCGAAATCGCAGTTCGCCAAACAGAAGTTGAAATTATTGGATGAAAATGAACCGGCACAGATCGCCAAAGCACGAAGCAGCTCGACTTCCGAAGCTACGCAAGTGGTGTCCGTTCTCATAGCAACGGTGGCACTGCCCCCACGGAGGGGGAACAGGCAAACAAACGGGAAGAGCAGACGATGAACGCTGTCGAATGCAGTAACGTCGTAAATTTCACAGCACTGAGAACTGTTCCAGTTATATTATCGAACGGTAGAAAGGAGATTAAAGTGAATGTCTTATTGGATGATGGCAACACAGTGTCATATATTAATGCTGATGTGGTTGCTGAGCTTAGCCTGGAAGGGGAAGCAGCAGAGCTATGCATTGACACTATCAGCGGGAAATCGACTGAATTCTCAACAATGGCAGTTCAGTTTTCACTAGCGAGCGAAGATAAGCAATTAAGAAAGCAATTGTCTGCCAATACAATGGAAAATATTATCGGAAAGATGTGGCCAACGGAATGGCGCATAGAGTCAAGGAAATGGCAACATTTAAAGAACTTTTTTTTTTCTGTCGCTTGGAACATGGCTTATTGTCGACCTATTAATTGACGTCGATTATGCTCCTTTTGATTAATCGATTGCTGTTCACAAATCTGCACAGTTTGCATCCAACCCAATAGAGCTGAATATTAGAAACATGAATAATTAGTGAATTACATAGTGCATAAACTACGATTGATGCATGCTGTGAGTCGACACCGGTGCATGCTTTTTCATGTTGGATTGCAGTTAGGAAGACTCTTTACAAAGTTATTTTTGTCTACATTGCATATAGCAATCAGATAGCCATTTTGATAGGCTATGGGCCCAGAACGTTAGCAGCCGACGGACGGTGTTGATTGCTATAGCTACGGCTGAATTGTCAGCACATCAAGGAGTGAGACATTCAACAGGACAAAAATTCTTCCTCCTCTGGAGATTCAAGTTACAAATGGTTCTAGAGGACAACAATCTGTGGGGGATTGAAAGTGGAGAAGAGAAGGAACCCGACGATTAAGAAGCAAGGGGCAAGTACAAGAAACTAACGAGGTAAACTTTTGCAACAGTGTGTTTGACTCTGGAGACAAACTGCATGCACTGGTCAAATTAAGCACGGACGCAAAGGAAACATTGAGTGTGTTGCAGAATCATTTCAAAGGAAATCATTGGTTAATCGTCTATTTCTAAGGAATGGCAATGGACGATGGATGCAGCGTGATTGATCATGCCAACACCATAAACGGACTAGCGGAACAGTTAGAGGATGTTGGAGCAAGCATAACTGAGAATGATCGAGTTGCAACGTTGCTCTGTAGCTTGCCTACGTTGTACGAGAACGTAATATTTGCATTGGAATCAGAAGCATAGAGCTTAACCATGAAATTTGTTGTCGCTTGAGTAATGCATGTGATACGCAAACAAAGTAGCATGGAAAAAGGGAGAAGAAGCAATGATTGGCACCGCACACAACAACAGAGCAAAGGGCAAGCCACATGCTGCAAAAGGGGAGTTTTTCAACTGCAGGCGAGAGGACACTGGGCATGTGAGTTTACGAAGCCAAACAAGTCATGTGACCTCAAGCCAGAGAGTGCAAACATTGCTAGTTTGTACAAAAAGGCAGAAAAACGGCCGCTAGAAAGATAAAGGGAACCAAGAAAGATGACAAGGCCTGGTGTGTAAATTCCGGCGCATCAAAGCATAGATATGTGTTTTGACAAAACCTTGTTGAATGATTTCAAAGTCTGCCATGAGTCTGCCTGTCCAGGAGATGGAAGTATTATTGACACACAAGGTGTTGGAAACTGTGTGCAGGCATAGCGACAGTGGAGAGGGAAACATTTCGAATGTATTGTATTTGCCAGAGCTCAATAAGAACTTGTTTTTCGTGGAGTCCATTACGAAGAAATGGTCCAAAGTTGTACTTGACAACAGCAACTGCATGATATGAAACACTGAAGGATAGGTTGTGGCAAGGCCAAGCTACATCCTAATGGAAAGTTGTGTGCTTTTAAAGGGCATGCTGGGAGGCCAGAACTGGAAGCCGCTCTCTTAACAAGTGAGCAAGCATCACTCAACACATGGCATCGGCAATTGGGACATCTGAACAACAAAGGACTGGTCAAAGACTTGAAATTGCGAAAACTAATCGAACAAAAGTGTGCATCGGATGCCTCAAAGGGAAACAGGCAAGAAAGAACTTCAGAAAAGGAACTCAAAGATAGTAAAACAATTAAACGACATTGTGCATTTTAATATTTGTGGGCCTATGCAAACCCGTTCAATAGCTGGTAATCGCTACTTTGTGACATTTCTTGATGACAATTCGAGGCATGTTGCAGTATATTTCATGAAGGAAAAGAACCAAACATTGGAGAGATTCAAATGAAGGTGATGCAGTCGACAAGCAGAATTTGACTGCTGCAGTAAGTAGCCTCAGTCAATTTGCAGATAACCCTGGAAAAACGCACTGTACAGGATTGAAGAGGATACTTTGGTACATGAAATTTACATTTGGTACAGTTTATAAGTATTTTACTGATGCTTGTAAACCCTTTTTTCCTTCCAGAAGCAGTGACATTCTTGAATTTTGAAGGTGAACGACGCCCAATACAATTGCTTCAGGTTCGGGCTGCACAATGACACGCAAATGCCTCCGAATCAGGACAGTTTGTTCTTACATTGCAAACGAACAAATTACCAGACAAAAGTATTGCACTCTTCTCTACATCAATTGATGGATCCGATTGCTCCTGAAGGCCATGGATGGAAACAAGTAGATGGAGAACTAGCAATTCAGTGGATGAAAACGAACATCGCCCCCAATGCAGTGGCGGAACGTCTCGTTTGTTCCTGCAAGGAAGGGGCATGTAGCTGCCGCTCATCAAATTTGAAATGCTCAGGCTTGTGCCGATGCACAGATAGAATGAATGTTGATGACAACAGCGCTGATAGTGATAGCAGTGACTCTAGTGACGAAGAGGACGCACAGTCAAGAACTGATTCCCTATAACTATACTCTAAGGTTTGATTAGGCCACAATAGACGCATCCCTTGATAAATAATTCATAGTTAATATTGTTTTTAGAGCTAGGATTAATAGTGTATTGTTTTACTATATCGTCAACTGATCGCTTTTTTCGCAGCATTTCTGCTACATTGCCGTAATTATTTCGAGAGCTGTACCTTTGCCAAAGTTATGGATATCTTGCACTGTAGGCTTGTATAATTCATACATGTACATGATTATAGAGCTTTACTATTTGAATGTGTACTTTCTCTGGCTTTTCTAGATTATGTTTCATCAGAATACAGTACAATCGCGCATTTATATATATTTGCCTCATGAGAACGCAGCCACAGCGTTTCAGTCTGCAGAGTACCAAGCTATTTCTTGCGATCGATTGGTCATTCAATAGCAGCTCCCTTGTTTCACATTTTCACGTATTCTTTTATGTCGTCTACTTTGCCAAAGAGCTAGAAGAAAGCAATTGTATCTCCCATCTTCAAGAACACATTGAAGCGTCATTTCTTCAAGGCATCCATAGAAGCTGTCTTGCTATATAGCAGTGAATCATGGACTCTCATCAGCACCCTGACTGCACAGCTTGATTCCGCACACCGTGCACTGATCCATCATGCACTCAACGTGCACTATCCAAATGTCATGTCAAACGATGACCTGTATGCTCTTTCCCGTCAGCCTGCCGCATCCACAACTGTAAAAGAAAGAAGGCTTGCCTTACGTAGACACGCTATGTGCCGACCACAAATGCCACTGGCCTGGTTACTCCACCCAAACAACCAGCAGTCCAAGCCATTCAGGCGCAGAGGGGCGCTACGAGCTACATACCGTCGGCTGCTACATGATGACCTTGCTAGCCGCAACATCGCCGCCGCCGAAATTACCACATTGGCAAGAGATCGTCATTTATGGGGGAGAATGTCGCACATTCGTTGATGCATGCCACAATTATTTTTGCGTGTCACAATTAATTATTATTATCTTCAAGAAACAACCCGCTGATTTACCCGTGAATTACTGCTCCGTGTCACTAACTAGCGTGTCATGCTGCACGCAACCTGATGGAATCAATCATCAAAGAAAATCTTTCAGAATTCCTGCTTTATAACAATTTTATCAGCTCTGTGCAACATGCATTCCTGCAAAAGAAATAAACCTTTTACGCAGACGTTGGAGACAATGGATGACTGGAAAGCTGCAATTGAAGCAAAACACTGCGTTGACGTAGTATACATCGATTTTTCGAAGGCCTTCGATTCTGTTTCTCACGAGAAGCTGTTCATTAAACTTCATGGTTATGGAATTTGTGGTTCATTATTAGCGCGGATAAAATAGTATTTGTCTGGACATTTTCAGCAAGGTAAAGTTGGAAGCATCTTATCCCAGTTGACAGCCTGTAAGAGTGGTGTACCGCAAGGGTGAGTGTTTGGCCCTTCCTTATTTCTACTCTGTCCTTGATATGTTTGACATGACTGAGTGCAAACTTTTTGCCGATGAGCTGAAGCTGTATGTAAAATGCTCTTCCCTTTATATAGGCCATCGAGATCCCTGTGTGCCCTATTACCTAAATGACAGCCGCCTATTTACAGTTCAGGATTACAGTTGTGACTTTGGTATTTGTATTTCACCAAATTTGAAGTCTTCAAGACATTGTACCATTTTATCCACAAAAGCGTTTGCAATTGTGAATTACCTTCTGCGTTCGCTTCAATGGAATGATGCCACACACCTCAAGCAAGCCTTCATGGTTTATGTGAGACCCATCTTGGAGTATGCTACACAAGTGTACTCACCCCATCTCAAAAAGAATATCGGTATGATTGAGCGTGTGCAACCCTACTACACACGTCGAGTATGCTCAAAGTGTTATCCGTCCTATAGTGGTTTTGGCTACTCCGAACCATTAGAGAAATTAAACATAAAATCCCTTGAATCACGCAAAGTGTTGATCTATGTGTCTTGTACAAGTGTCTTTACGGTAAAGTGTCATTACGTCTTCCTTCATTTGTGGCGACCTCAACCAGCAAAATCACAAGAGGTCACAGGCTCCAACTGCAGGTGGCTACCGCCAAAAAGTGACATCAGACAGTTTTTCTACTTCAATAGAGTGATTTGTGTGTGGAACTCTCTACTGCCTGATATTGTGGACTCTCCAAATCTATACTCCTTTAGAAAGAATACTTAAGAAATTGTGTATTTATTAATCATCTATTCATGTAGTACTAGTGCGCAGTTTGTGCCTTCTACATGTGTAATTCTTTGGTGCGCTTCTTGATATCTACCAATAAAGACACGCGATAAATAACGAAGTAGAGGATTAAGTTTCACAGGAGCGATTTGCTGCTGATTGGAGAAGTGATCATTCCGATCGGAAGTCACGCACAGGCTGCTTGTTCAACTTGTGTGGCGAACTGATCAGTTGGTTTGACAAGAAATAGAGCGTGATCCCACCTCCACGTTGCTGCTTGCTAGTTTCCAACACAATACTACGCTTGCAAGACTCTAACACTGCCACACAGCACACATTTTGAAGTTAACTTTTAAAACTACATTGCATTGCAAATTGCGTTACAAAATCTGCTTAATCATAAAATAACGGATAAAGTTGAACGGATGGCATTGTGATCAATGTCAGTGTAGCAAGGAAGAAAAACATTAAACAATAACCACACATACACATTTAGTACTTAGCATAAATCATTCTGGTAACAGGAATGAACGATCCTAAAGATTCTTAAGGTCGTTCATGTTGGCTCAGTATTAATTGTAACCAAATCTATCAACAACAAATTTACCTGTTTTCTTCAGCTGCTTCACAAGAATTTCCTTCCTCTTGGAGCTACAAAATATAACACATCTCGTTAATGCCTTAAATTAGCATAAACAGTTGCAGTACACAAATGTCCTTAAAAACAGTTACAATCAACCTTTGTCAAAAAAAACACAAAGGATATTCCATGCCTGCCACATATAACATTTGGATATCGATAAGAAACTTGCGATTATTGCACGAGCAAGTGCTCTGTTCTTTGAGAACAGTGGATAAATGTTCATAAACCATTTATTGCATAAACCATTGCGTTTGCCTTAATCAAGTGTGGAGCCTAAATGATTTACGATCTGTGGCAAATTTAACATGCTTGAGATGCACTTCGTTAAGTTCGACAGAGTTCGGTACACACTATTCAAACATTAGCACAGCTACCATTAAGGTCTTTTGCAAGGTTTCGTTCAAATTCTACATCTGAAGACAAGACTTGGATTCTCGCACTGGTGGAGTTCTGCTTGCTAGCGATTATTTTTTCAGAGAAACATGCGAAAAAGTTTCTGCAAATTTTTAAATCAGTTTGAAATTTGAAAAACATCAGAGAAAGTTGAACCATGAATGCTTTCATCTCTACGTAATTCCTGCAATCGGATAGAGTTTAAAGTGTCTATGAGGGATATTTTTTATTTCGTAAACAGATAGATATAACCCAGAACATACCTTCTGCAAAAATAATTTTTCAACTTGAGTAAGATTAATACCTTTATGATGCCTTGAAGTTCGAGAATTATTGCGTAATCAATCAAAATGGTTGTCAAACAAAAGGTGTGAAAGGGGTGGAGAAACAGAACCCATGTCGTTTCCACAAGAGAGCTAACTACGTGGATAAACCAGACGTCACACTTTGCCAGCTCGTCACTAATCTCAGCGGATAGCAATAACTTAGAGATTTCATAACACTTATGCTGCATGTATAGAGACTATGTCTGCTAAATTGCGTCGCCATAGCTGGCCGAGAATATTTTGTTGCGCTGGCGTCAAGATTACATCTCTCGCCGTCTTCGAAGACGGAGCAGGGCTTTCGTTTGTATTTGACTGCATTGTGGTTCGCAGCTCATTTAGTACATCGTCGTGATCCTTGTTTGCTTGCATGTGGGATTTGGAAATAGAAGACGTCACGATAAAGTCACGACCAGGTCACGACAAGAGATGTTTTGATCGTTCTCTATTCGAATAAATGAAGTAATATTATAGCTGTGATTTGACGTAAGGATTCGTCCACCGGTCACTTTGCTTGCTTGTTGTTGAGGTTCTGTTTCCAGGTTCTGTTTCTCCGCCCATTTCACACCTTTCATTTGACAACCATTTTTGATTGATTGCGCAGTAATTATCGAACTTCAAGGCATCATAAATGTATTAAATATTGCTCAAATTGAAAAATTGTTTTTGCAGAAGGTATGTTCTGGATCATATCTATGGGTTTACAAAATAAAAAATTATCCGCCATAGGCACTTTAAAGAGCAGTTGCCAGATTCGCAATGATTGACCACAAGACCAGATAACATAGCATCATCATCATTATGCTGAATCATCTTGGCAGAGAACGCATCTCAGTACATAGGACACTCACAATTGTCAATATGTTGTATAAGATATTTCACAAACGTCTGTCTGTATGTTTGTCTGTCTGTTAAAACCAGGCACCTGTCACTCATTAGCAAGTACGATTTTCTGACGTTTGGGAAGCAACACGGCTCTGGTTGTGCACGGTTTTCAAAACACACCACGCAGCTCCAACGCTCAAACCAGGTCAAAGTTGAACAATGCAAATTGGTGCAGAATCTAACGGAGCCGTTTTTGAAAATGTCACGTTGGAGCCGAGCTATGTTTTCTGCAAGTTGGACGAAATCATCACTGCGGAATGGGCACCTTCAATTTGCATTGCTTGATTTGGGAACCGTTGCGCTCGAATAGTTCGAAAGGATCAGTTTCAGTCTCTTGGGAGCCGTAGCTGAGCTGAGAAACAATAGGCGGCATTCGACTCAGTATTCGATACTGCTGCTGGGCTAAACTGAGAACTGTGATTTGTATATTACTAATTTAACACCCATCCAAATGCGAAGCAACGACGCTGGACACAGCTGTGATAGCAGCGCGGACCAGCTAATGTAGTTTAAGATTGGTAGTAACATTGTCAACATGCCTGACATTAGGCGCATTGCCAGCTCATAAACAAGAGAAGTCCAAACGTAGCCAGCAGAGCAGCTGATCCTGGCTAGGCAAGATGACCTGAGTCAAACAATGGTCTGATCTCACTCCCTTGCTGAAGATTCACAACTTGAATGGTTATTTTGTAATATAAAAAAGTAAAAAATATGAAGCATGCAATTATGAGTCCTTGGAGTGGCACACTTATTATTACTCCTCTAAGAAAGATGATCAAGAACCGACCATAGAATACTCGCTTTTTGAAAATGTGATATTTCATAGACTTGAGGCATGTAGCAAATGTACAATAATTATGTGATCTCACCGCCGTGAAAAAAGTTGTTGCAAAAATTTAATGGATGTAAATAAATGAAACAAACAAACAAACAAACAAACAAACACTTGATTTACACTTCCATATTCTCAAAGCCAATGGCAACCCAAGGCACACAAAATAAAATATGTTTTTTCACCTGCCAGTCGTTTCAGTGATATCGACACAAAGGACAACTTCAAAGTCACCTAGAAGGAACAAGCAACATACTTAAATAATACAGCACTACAAACAGTAAATTTTTGTAAAAGCTATTGATGAAAATATTTGAAATGAGTAGCAGAGAAAAGAGCTGATATAAAGTTTTGCAATGCAAAGGCAGAAAATCAAAAAATGCAAAATGATGATACTTGTAACAAATCGACTGATCCAAGTGTGTCCATGCTTTCCTAAGTTTTTGATTTTGGTGGGCATTCACTATGAATATTCTAGATGGTGTTCTGACTGGCTGGACACATCTTCTTTTCATTATTGATTCAACATTATACCGGGCTGTGACAAAAGAATACAAAACTGATGAATATATTTGTAAGTTTTGCTTTTAACGGCAACTAATTAATATTTTTAATTTGAGTAACAAGTAATTATAGCTACCACGTTTTCATTATTGAGTAGATCTACATTTTGTACGCCAGTTTATTAAATTCAATGACACAAAAAGAAAATATAATTACTTTAAATTACGTCTAATTTAACTTACCATCACTGTATAAACATGAAAATTGTGTTTTATGTTTGGAAGGTTGCAACAGTGAGGAGAGACCGTATAGCATGAGCAAGCGGCAACAAGCCCAAACTCAAGTGAATGTAATTAAACAGAGCATGTGGATATAGTATGAGTAACGATTGACAAAGTGCAGTCCTAATGCATGCCAGGATGCAAGTGTTTTCTGGAATGTGATTTCGAGTTGAAACCGACAATTTTGACAGCCAAGAACAGTCCCTGAAATTGACCATCATTGCATTTTCCAGGCGTCTTGACTTGTGGCAGAGGTCAACTCACTTGTATACAGAAATGCATTGGAACTGCACAGGCGGATTGCGCATGTGAACGCAAGAATAACATTTGCAATTTTAGATTGATTAGAATACCGGTAATTACGAATATATAGCATTGCTGATATCATATAGGATAAAAAGCATACTCCAGAGGTTTCATGTAATTCAATTTCATCAGGCATGACGGGTATCTTACCATGACGAAGAGTTATTCCAGAAAAACCATCTGATGAGCTAGCAGTGGCAGTAGTATCCTTAGACACCAAGGCTGCATTTGCAAACGGATTTGTACGATGCGATACAATGGATCTGGAAACAAAAACAATGATGGATGGAATTGTGAGATAAATCATTTCATGGCATTTGAACTATTGGAACATTGTACTATTGGAATCTAGTTCATCTGAAAGCGAGACATAGTTGGAGATTTACTGTACTGATCCTTGGAGATTTCAACTGTCCCCATATCAACTGGACCAACCTGTGCCCCCTGCCCAATTCCTCTCCTTGTGAACGCGATCT
>OFHS01003887.1:0-15426 GCA_900245855.1 Calvadosia cruxmelitensis | reverse complement strand
GTGATCATCGCCATTACTGTGTCACTTATCATCTTGTCAGTTTTTGTCATCATTTTCCTTATCGTAGTCTACAAAAGGCAAGTAGAATCATGGAAATATTTATTACTGACTTCAATCTATGAGTACTTACAGTAAACGAAACTATTAATGTTTAATCTGGAATGAACTCCCTATTAATGTTTAGCTACAATATATTGTATACTGTACATTCCAACATGTCTCAACAACCGCCTGTCTTAAAGTGACCATATGTCCTAAGCGACCACATTTATTGAGTGACCGCCTGTTTTAAAAGGACATCTGTTTTAGTGGTCACCTGCTTTAAAAGACCAGATGTAAAATAACTATCGGTCTTAAGTGACCACCTATCCAATCATCACCTGTCTTAAATGATCACCTGTTTCAGGCGGCCACTCGTATTAAGAAATCACATGTCTTGGCTCTTAAGCGATCACCTGCCTTGAGTGAATACCGATCTTGAGTGACCACCTGTCTTAATTAACAACCTGTATTCAGTGACCACATGCCTTAAGGGACCACTTGTTCTGAGTGACCACGTGCCTTACTCCACTTGTGCTAAGAAACCACTGTCAAGTAGTCATTAAAGATAATATAGTTTATATGTAGTAATCTTCAATCTGCATAAAGTGTTTAAAACGCCAATCAGATTTACCAATTATTTTCTACTTTCCTCTCATAATTACATAAGGTAAATCGGAATTCAGCTGGATACTAAATATCGCAATATTTCACATAAGGATCATCCCTTTAAAACTCAATTATAGCAGCAGACACTGATAACTGTTTTATCTTTATCGGAAATTCGTTTAATCTTGCGATAAAACTAGGCTCCGTTGAATATTTTAATATCTGGATTTGGTTGTACTTTAATTATATTCAAGAGAGTTTGTATCACTATTCCAGATCATAAAAGCATTACACTCTGAAGATATTAAATTGTTTCTTCTCTCAGGCGAAATCCTAAGCATATCGAGACCATTCGCTATGAAAATGGCCAAGGTAGATGCTTTTACGGTTGGATATCATGCAACGTTCTTATCAAATTATTGTCTATCTTTCTCCTTCAAAATAATTTTTCTTGAATTCCAGAAATTGATCCACATTAAAAGAGATAGCTGAGAATGTTAGTCAAATCCGGAGTAGGGTCTCATTTTGTATTATAATTTATGAAATAGTCCAATTCACAACACCTTTGTTAAGTTCATTATATGCAACTATTTATCGAGAGGACAATTTCAATAGTGAGTTTATGCTGCACCGTCAAGATGCGGATTGTTCTTGTTATGGGATCTAAGTCCAGCTATCATTGATAATGCTGTGCTAACATTTCTATAAATGCTGTGTTATTGATAATGATGTGATAATAATGTAAAATCCTCGTTCTCATGTTAAATGCATTTGGCATACTCTTTGGGCGATTTTTTGATAACTTATCATCGAGTTTCATAATCATAGGTCAACACTGTGACTCTAGAGAGATGGCGCATATTCGCAGAGAATGTGTTCTACAAAAATCCAGTTATTTCTTGTTACCAACATTCTCAAAATAATAGTTCGATCTAGGGAAGAACAGTAGAAGCTTGCAGCGTGGAGAAGTATACCTGTACTAGATTTGGGAATAATATCTCTTGAAAGAAATTTCTTACTCAAAATAGAAACTTTGTCCTTCGAAGTATAGGAAATTCATCATGATAAATTACAGCTGTGTCGAACCACGATACTGAGTAGAATATTCTGAATAATATTACAGTGAGTCAATTAGCGAAGCGGCTTCCAGCCGCATTTTCATCTTTGTGGCCTGTCAGACACTTGTCGTTTCAAGTGAAATTTTGACAGCCTGTCAAGAGAAGTACAGGCAACCGTTGGATAATATTCAAACAAAGCTAAATTTATCATTCTAATAAGAAAATAATTAAACTCAATGGCATTTCAAACTGAATCTGGACAGCACTTGATGAATTATTGGCGAATGCTGACAGTAAAAGATGCATGTTGAATCACATGGAGCTAGTTTGGCGGAAACAACATCGAAATATTTCACTAATGTTTTCGTTGACAGTCTCGGTTCTGAATCGATATACTCATTCGAAGATTTACATTGATCCAACCACATACGCTGACATGACGGAAGCTGTTACAGATTGGACGAAAGAGCTGAGTTCATCTTGGTTAACCGTACACGAGTTGATCGGAGGAGGTAAGCCGGAAATGGGTAGAAACATAGAAATAATGGACCATTTTCACAAGCCACCATTTTGGAAAAAACAAGTGCATTATGGGGAAGGTTGATGTCTCTGATTTCAGAATATGAAGAAAGTTGGATTTGATAGTGATGCAGATTTCTTCAAGCTGCGCTGTTTTGCTTAAACATATAATTTTCGTTAATATTCTGGGTCAAAAAATCAATTTCTTTGCTGCTTCAGGCACTCAACTTGCCCCACAATGCACTGGTTTCTCCCATAATGGTAGCTCGTGAAAAAGGTCTATTAGGATCAGTTTCAGTCAGCTAATCCGTTTGCAATGCATCTCGGGATATATAAAATTTCAGTCGCATTATTTGGAGCTGTCCTGAATGGCAATTTTGATATCAAATATAGGCAAATTGGAGCTAAAGGATACAATCAGGTACAAGTGAGTGCGCTTATCCGCGGGATTAAATTTAATAGGATCAATTCCGAATCAGGTCCTATTAAACAAAAGGCGTCTTTTCGACGCACTTGCGAATAAGTCCTGTTTACAAGGTAGAAGTATAATCTGCGTTCACACTTTAATGCCTATGAATAACACATTCCCAGAAAGGGCAAAATGATCAGCCTACTAATTAGGATCATCCCCAGGCTACATTTAAGCAGGTCCTTAATAGACGTCGTGGGACATCATAAAGATGTCTCGAATCTACTGGCTACGGCTTGAACAGTATGGTAAGATGTTCATGTTGCTCTTGACTACTCCATATCGAGATTAAAATCCTCTTTACGAGGTTATCTTTCACGACAGAAACTTCCAAAAGCGATACGAACCGGATCTTTACATATCATGCGCTTGACTTCTAAAAGGCAATGAAGTCGACTTCCTCCAATAGGTTCATATAGGGAGACTGTTATGCTGGACCAACTAAGCGAGCGGACCAGTTATCCATATGTAAAATGACATTGTGAAAAGATACCGTCTTTGCATGTTTAGATTGATAAAGCGGCTGGTCCGCTTATATGGCGATCCAATTAAGCAAAGTCGACTACACTACATAGACAAGAGTTTGCAATATTATGAAGTACTCTGCTATCTTGCCTTCAGGTGCATTCGGTGATGTCTGGAAGGCGACACTGAGAAGACCTGACCAAGATAGCATTTCCGTTGCCGTGAAAACACTAAAGGTACATATCAGGGATGACAATCATACATTCTAATAGAACGACAAGTTGGTGAAAGCTTAGCACAGAAACACACATTCACAGCTAATAAGAGACACATACCGTAGCACTAGAACCCCAATAACTTTGAACTATCCTTTGGACTATCCGAATTTGGCTCCATATCTCTCTTCTGGATATCGTACATATTAAGAGGTTAGTTGTCTGCAGACAATACTGTAGCTTGCACTTCTTGTTGTGATGCCTTATTCTAACAATCGTCGCTGCTAATGGGTTAGCGTTTTAAAATGAAACCATATGCGCAATCCGAGCTGGTCTGATGGCTGTATTTATCGATCATGGTACCGAATTTCTTAACCTGTTGAGTTCCACAAGAAAATCCTTGTGAAAGTTATTTGGTAAATTCGGATTTGTATTCTGATAGAATTCTTCACTCAAATCGTTGTTTCATTCCAGACTAGGCATTAAATCCATTGCACATATTTCAGTTTTCCATTCATGTTTTCAGGAACATCCAACCCAAAAAGCAGTCAGTGAGTTTCTCAGCGAAGCAGCCATTATGGGTCAATTTGAAGATCCAAATGTTATCGCTCTGGAAGGCGTCGTGATCAAAGGTAGCCTCTCATGGAGGAAGATATTTAATTTCGATATGGAGTAGTGAAGAGAAATATGATCATTCAGATTACTGATTACTCGTAGCCAATACAATTCGAAAGCTTGTTTACACTCAACTTTGAGTTGGAAAGGTGTGAAATCCATTTGAAAATAAATAATATTAAAAACGTGTAAAGAACTCGTGAAATGGATTTTTACATTCCATCAAACACAAAAGGTCGTGACGACATCTCATGGATGGTTTTATAACGTTTGGACGTCACGGGTAAGTCATAAGGACGTCTTGTGTTTAGTGGAATGGTTGCTCGCAGTTTCTCAAATTCATCTTCTTTTTAACATGCCTTTCATGGCTGTTATTTCTTATGGTTTTTACAAGGTTACTTCCATTATCACATCGTTTTCACATGATTTTCATTCGTTTTTGGATTCATAATGTAGATCGGATAAATCAAGATAAAAGATATTGAGTAACAAAAATAGCCATCAATCTCAAGAGAGATAGAAATTCTCAGACTGTAGGGGACAAAGAGGACTGTACTTTCAGATTAGATAGAAACCCCCACAATTAAAAATAGCAATAGTAAATTCATAGAACTCACCAACCGACGAGATGTGTACACCGGTATTCAGCGAATCCGGTTCCCTTGACAACACCTGTCGAAGAGACGACGACGGGACAAACCACAGCGAATCGTCGGCACCCAGAGACAATAGCAACAGACAACTTCTTGAGTTTTTGCTATCGCACTCTTTTTCGCATAACATTTCAATTTACAAATCAGCTTATTTATATACACTCTACAAACTACTAAAAATAGGAAATTAATTACAAGTACGTAACCGAAACTAAAGTAGACATATACAGCGATTACATTCAATATATAGCTAATGTTTCTGAGTAGAACCATAAAGAATGTTTACTAATGCGTAGGGAAACAGCTATCTATGTGCGTAAATAAATCGAAACAGAAATCAATATTTTAACTACTCAATTATCTACCCACTAAGTTACTAGGTTATGATGATACAAACAAATTATACGTACTTAACATCTTCATCTTTGTCAGCCTCGTCTGTGCGCAGTCTGTCTCTAATACAGACCATCATCTTCAAAATGCTGGCTCAATAAGAAGATTTTATATCATTCTGTAGTCCCGATATAAAATTCGAAACGTGTGGCAACTTTAACTTTTGATAGGTAAAGGCAGGTGTATAACTGTTCAACTAGTTTGCTACTGCATAACAGCAACTACGAGTTACAGTAACTTACAATTGTGTCCTCCAATAGAAAAATCGATAACATCTTCATAATAGATTACCGCTTCCTAGAAAACTTTCAATGGAAGAAGCATCAGCCATATTGAAGGAGGATTAGCCTCAACAACCGTGCAGTTTCTACCTTGGACTCTCTCGGAACAAATCAATACATTCAAGATGTAATATAATATATAAAAATATAATGTAGCATAATATGGAAACAAATCATGCTAAACATATTTAAAATAAATTGTATTTACAGTTAATATTTTGTCCTAAATCTTCAACTGATAAACTGTCCACGCACCACTGGATCTTCGTCGAGTCGCACTCCTTTCGGACAGTATTTGTAGAAAATGTACTGGTCTACTGGATATACAAAATAAAATGCTCTCTGAATATACAAATCGAATTGCACTCCTTTCGGACAGTATTTAACACTGCATATGTCTGAAATCTTTAGAGAAATTAAGGTTGCAATGCTAGCGTAGGAGGAACAATGGACGATGAAAGTAGGTACTTCTAATAATTCTACCAAAATTCGAAAATAATTAACATCCCCATACAGGCAAAATCTTAGGAATACATAGGCGACGTAGATTAAGATACGGAATATTTTAAATTATTCATTGGGAGCATGTAGTCGTGCCATGAATCGTTCATTGAAGTGTTAAAAATGAAAGCAGACGTAGTATTTTAAGCAGGGTTGGATCCTAATTCAGCCTGCTTCTGGATTTCTACCGTTTAGAAAATCCGATCATGATTGTGACGGAGTATATGAAACATGGTTCATTGGACAATTATCTCAAGGTAATTATATTTACAATCCTCTTTACTGTATTTATTTCCATAAGTATTGAAATTTTAATTGGATTCCACACAAAATTATGACAAAGCTGCATAATTGCATATTCATACTGTCAGAGCTAGATAATTCTCTCACGAGGATAGATATTTGCGCCACCCCATTTAAGATAAATAAAGGGTGCTCATGTTGGCAAGCAGCTGCAGTACAGTTAGGATCCATATCAACAGGAATACGCTCAGGGAAGGATGGAGGGCGGGCGGGGATAAGACATTTCTGTACATGAATTGTTACATTTAAGAACCCATCTGTTCTTGTGGGAGCTTTCCTACATAATGTGAACTGAATGGAAATGCTTGCCCACTTGTGTACGTTTCCAGAAGAAGAATATAGCCCGGCATCTGATTAAGACAAGATTTAGAGTTAAGGGTCAGATGTGTGCAAGTGCATCACAATGGTTCATAATGTAGCACAATTAAGGTCATAGGGGCAAGAAAATTAGGGACAGCGATAAGATGCAAGATCTATAATATTAGCCACTGTCCAGCCTATAAATCGCACGATGGCATCTTATGACTATCTAGGAAGGTGTATCAACTCGCTTGATGCTCATTTAGCAGTAAAAATAGCCCAATAGCAGGATTATTCAGAGCCTTTTACCTTATATTTGCATGAGTTAGGACATCTATTGTTCTAGCCGCTCCATTCGATGGACATTTTTCGAATGCGCATTCTCTATTTCGTTTCTATCTAGATAGAACTAAAATGACCGCCGATTAAATTCAAAAGGAATTCAAATGACTGAAGATATCTCAACTCCTGTAAACAGATCACTCTGAATCTACACTTAAGTCTCCGGGATAATGGCTCGCTCGTTGAATTTGGTATTTCTATCGAGTGACTGTACCCTTTATGTGCGTCTAGTGGCGACAGAGAAACGGTGTGAAGAAATCCAGCATAAAACATTTGCATATAAACTGTCCAATCTAGAAAGAGATGCCTTGCAAAATGAGTTCCTTTATCTTATATGATATCTAACCAACCATTTCTTGAATTTATTGCAACAAATTTTACCCAGCAGGTGACCTGAACATTATTTTATTTCAGTCCTGTGAATTCAAAGTCAGCATTCTGCAGTTACTTGGCATGGCAAGAGGAGTCAGTTCTGGGATGATTTATCTGGCCGAGTTGTGCTTCATTCACAGGGTTTGTAACTAACATTGGAAACAATTAGCCTGATATTATATGCTAGTTTTTAAATGACTAATAATGTCGCTTTAGGACCTCGCGGCTAGGAACATCTTGGTCAACGAACACCTGGTGTGTAAAGTCGGAGACTTTGGAATGAGCAGAGAACTGAAAATGAACAACGATACATACGATACGAAGGTAAAATGTACTACATGGTCCACCGGGCCGGAGCTTAATAACAGAAATGAAAAGTCAGAAGATCAGAGATCATGTCTAAAATTCATGACGGTCTTGTCGGGATTGACACAGTTCAATTTCAACCATAATTTAAAACGCCCCTATTTATACCTCTTTGCAAGTCTGTACTGTAGATATTTATTTATTTAACCTTGGATTTAACTATCAGGAATTGACGTTTTAAGTTAAATGGAAGAAATAAAAGCTAGAAATACCTCCTTACAAGCTCGTCAAACTGTTCTAGATATATTATGTCAAATGTACAAAATATTAAACAACGCTGCAAACATGTGTCTCTCGAAACACGTGTTAGTTGGCAAAGCTCTCAACACCCGCAGCCACAGTCAAAAACTCCTTATTGACACCGCAAAGAGCAATACACGATATTGGGATTTCTTCCATCGCACTGTTCATGAGTGGAACTCATTGCCCAACGATATTGTTATGGAAAAGTCACTTCCGTCATTCAAAGCTAAACTAAATTCTCATCTAAATGTAAATTGTATAATTTGAACATATAAACTATGATTTGAACAAGATGTATATATAACAATCAACCATGTAGTTTTAGTGTACTTCTGTACCTTCTACATGTGAAATCTTTTTGGTTATTTGATATTTCCAAATAAAGATACATGATGATGATCACGATAATGATGACATTGCCTGCCTGCTATTAGATAATAAATCAATGGAAAAAGCATTTAAAATAAGTAACAAGAAACGTTACTTTTCAAAGCGCGCTTGTAGAACATGCTGGTCACCAGACGGTGCGTATAAGTAGTGACACCCTGTTGTTAGTTTCGATATGAATCCAATTACTATTTGACTTACGTCTCATTCTATGGTGAACAGAGAAGAAATACACTTGCATGGTTGAATGATTTTATTGCATTTATCTCTTTCGTGCTAATGAGGGTAGTTAATACCATGTATGGTGGAGAATCTAAAATGGCAGCTGTAAGCAGCCTTTAAAGACTTGTGATTTCTACGGCATGAGCGCGGTCAACCGATGCGCGTGGCCCCATGTGATTCATGGTTGCTGTGGCGACAGTTGTATACCATACATGATCACTTATGCGAATATGAGTGCTGTCCCAAATAGTTGTATATGTAGTGGCCGACGCATGGTCAGTGTGGATTTAATGTCGTCATTGTATAGTCATTTGACCGTATGAATATGTAGTCATGTCATTCTGTATTCATCCTCTTTCCCGCCTGTACTTCGTTGTGCTAACCACTCCTTCTGTCCTGTATTCTACGCTGTGTCTCACAACATTGAGTTCTGGCACCAACGACCATATTTACTCCGTGGAACTCTGCCATCTCTCCAGGCTGTCGTGGGACCAGCAGCATGTCTATGAAATATAATTATTTTGATTTGATTTGATTTGATTTATTTGTTAAAGATGTTGAAAAATACATACATACATTTGACAGGCAAGTACAGGCAAGAAGGACTTGCACTTAAATACAGCCTAAAATGATTTACAAAATTGTGAACAGTTAACACTATCTAACTTACTTTTAAAGGAATAAAGCGACCCTGACGTCACCACATCGTCTGGTAATGAGTTCCAAAGGGGAACGACACGATTACAAAAAGAATACATACACTGATTATTACGAGTAATGTATCTACTGCGTGGCTTTTGGGAATGTCCACGTAAGGAATATTTGCTGAGGTCTTTTGTAAAAAGCTGACCACAGGGCAGTATTAATTATGTTATAAACTGCACAAATATTGCTCCCATTTCAAGAGCAAGATGTTTCACTTAAAGAAATATTATACTTGAATCTAGTAAGTAAATAAATTCTTGTCCACGCTGTAAGCATTTACTTATAAGCCAAGTATGAATATGGCCATTGTTCTTCCACAGATCAGGTCCTACTTTAAGAAACTTGATACTTGAAACAAGAAAATAATGATTCTTGTATAGGAATATATTTTCAGTGTATGGAATTCGAAAGCCTCCATCTCAGTCTCTACTCTTCTACATATATGAGTGACAAGGTATCGCTGTTTAAGACTGCCTCGAAGGGACTTTCAAACAGTCGTTAATTGCTTGGGTAGTACGGTGTGATGATCATGCTCTGTTTGTGCATTGATTTCCATCCCCCTGTTTAGTGCTGTTCTGCCAGTCTGTATTGTATGCATTTCCGCCTATTTTCAGGGTGGACGCATTCCTGTAAGATGGACCGCACCAGAAGCAATCCAGTTTAAGAAATTTACCACTGCTTCTGATATATGGAGCTACGGAGTCTTGCTGTGGGAGATCATGTCATGTGGTGGTACACCCTACGCCGAGTGGGGAAACTTCGAGGTCGGTACCAAAGGGACATGCTTAGTCACTTCTTAAACAGCTTTTCATTCTGTGAAGGCTACACACTATGGAGAGCTAGACATAATCCTCGTTTCCATGTACATAATCTCGTTTAGCCATTTCGTAAATAAGTATTCTGTATTGATATTAGATTCATTCCTGACTGTTATTGACTGGCTGTTGACATTGTGTTCATCTCGGAGATTAGCTTATTAGAACCTTTGATCTAGCTCTGTTACACAGAGATCATTACGAACACAACACACACAATGCTTATATCATTTGCCTTCAATGGTGTTGTAACACCATCATTAAGTATTCTTACTTACTGAGCAATCTGGAGCTCTGTAACCTGATTGGCTGAGAGCTATGACGATATTCTATATCACACGAATCAGGTCCGTTTGCTTCATATTTGTGACTGGTAATAGCGTGACACGTTTTTATTGACGGCCCCTCTGCTCGGTGGGGCTCGCTTACAGGAGAAATTTACATTGCTTCCTTATACTGAAGGAAGCACAGGACACAAAAAAGTAACAGATCATAGCTCACAAACATTTCAGTGTTTATTTTTGCAAATATTTTTAAAATGTGGAATGATAGGCAAACGTGAAATACAGTCAATCCTTTATTAGCGGCAACCTCTATAGAGCAGCCACCTGTGTATAAAGGCCACTTTTCAGTGATACAATAACACCAAAATGACACTTTCTATAGAAATCAACCTGTACATTAAGGTCACCTGTCTATAGACGTCATTTCCCTCAGGTCCCATAGGTCACCATTATAGACAAGTTTCCCTGTAGCAGAACAAAATGTGGAAAATGGTATTTAACCATTGCTGATGGGGGAATAGAGGAACATTGCTCTAGCGGTTAATAACAGGGTTGCCAAATTGTGGTATCACAACCAGTTCGATATCAGAGAATGCCAAGAGAACATAACCGTTGTGTCACGGACGGAGATTTTGAATAACAATTTCATAAATCAAGCATTCTTGTATTCAGATAAAATAATTACGCAAATTATTTGGGCGAGGTCTACTGTATATATGAAGTGTAACATAATTTACAGAGATTGAACAAAGTTACTAAGGAAAGGAGAAATTAAACATGAGGAATAAATTTAGACGTACCTGAAATCACGAGATAGAGAAAATAATCTCATTTTCACACAAACACGGAAGCGAATAAAAAAATCCGCTTGCATGTACTGTACACGAAAAAATATATGTAGTGGCTGACTCGCAGTCAGTGTGAACTTGATGTCGTCATTATGTAGTCACGTGATCGTAAGAATATGCAGCCTTGTTATCCTGTAATCACCCTCTTTCCCGTCTGTACTTCGTCGTGTTAACAACTCTGTCTGTCATCTTATCTACGCTGTGTCTCACGATATAGAGCTCTGGCACCAACGACCATATGCTACATCGTTATACATTATACTTCCTACATCGCTATACATGTGAATAGCGCGATGTATTTCTTTTCTGTACAATATTTCTTGCACGTTATTGTTAGCAGCAACGATTTTTACTGCTTTCTTATCGTGGTATTTCATTATAGGTCATGGAGCGCATTAGTGCCGGATATCGCCTTCCTCCACCTATGGTAATATCAACTTCTAGTGATATTACGATCATAAAATAGCTTCATTTACTTACAAATTACATAGAAAATTCATCTCTCTATTAATTCATAGGAATGTCCAAAGATTGTTCATGATTTGATGCTAGCTTGCTGGAGGAAAGATAAAACGAAACGTCCAAAGTTTAGAAACCTTCGCGATCAGATCGACGGATGGATTCTAAATCCTGATCTGTTACAACAACATACATCCGTCGTGACACGAAGGTAATTATCATCTGCATCACTACTTACTATGTAATGATAAAATCTCTTACTTATCCTACAGTCAAACCTGTATTAGCGGCCACCTCTATAGAGCAGTCACCTGTGTATAACGGCCATTCTTCATAACCCCAAAATGACACTTTCTATAGAAATAAACCTGGACAAAAAGACCACTTGTCTATAAAGGTCAATTTTTAGGTCCCCAATGTGACCATTATTGACAGGTTTCATTGTACCTTCATTTACTAACCGTGTTTAATTTGGATTACGTTGCGCGATCAAGACGAAATTGAAATATGTGCATGTGCAAACAATTAAATAAAAATAACATACTTTTCGCAATTCTTTTTAGGGGTCCGATTGCCACTTTGAACGTGTGCATTAATTACACATTATTATTAATTCGCTTCAAAATACTGTTTGTGAAATAGGTTTTATGTGTCTCTCTTCCAATCGGAAAAAAGTTGGCACTCATTCTTGTTAATACTTCGCATTCAATCAGCACAGTATAGTGTCCACATTATGTCCATCCAATCCAATCCAATCCAATCTAGTCCAATGCAGAGTAATTCAATCCAATCCAATCCAATTTAATCAATCCAATTAGGATTCGTTGAGACAATACAGCTCGTTAAGCATTTTAAATATCCCATTAATTGAAGTAAAGCAATATTTACGTCGGACCAGAAGTTTTTAGAAATAATATTGCGCGAGTATCACTTATATAAAAATGAAAACAGGCGAAAAAAGTCAAAGGCCTACCTCCTCCAAAGAGTAAGCATGGTAGTCCAACGATGCAAAGCAGCCTGTGTTTTAGGCACCATTCTTTCAAAAGGCTTGATGGACGAGATCTTTAATTTGTAAACAGTCAGG
Organism: Calvadosia cruxmelitensis; assembly: GCA_900245855.1. Lineage (NCBI taxonomy): Eukaryota > Metazoa > Cnidaria > Staurozoa > Stauromedusae > Kishinouyeidae > Calvadosia > Calvadosia cruxmelitensis. The sequence continues at coordinate 2,879 of OFHS01003887.1, read as the reverse complement.
TCAGGTTTTTATTAATGTTTCATTTCTTATAATAAATTTAGTAGTAAGTTTTGTGAATATTTCTAGAGTAATTTTATAGTTTTCAATGTTACGGAAATTAATGATATTGTACTTTTAATATATTTTATCTATATCTATATTTCACAAACGTCTGTCTGTTTGTATGTATGTATGTAAGACATTGCACCTGCCACTCATTTCAAGCAAAGATTCTCTGAAGTTTGGGAAACAACGCGGCGCTGGTTTTGCACGGTTTTCGAAACACATCGCACAGCGCAAACGCTCAAACCAGGTAAAGTTGAACAATGCAAACTGGCGCAGAATCTAACGGAGCCGTTTCTGAAAAGGTCACCTCGAAAGCGAGCTATGTTTTCTGGAAGTTTGACTTTTTCGCTGTGGTATGAACACCTCCAATTTGCTGTTCTTGTCATGGCAAACCGTTGCCCTCGAATAGTTGGAAAGGATCGATTTCAGTCTCTTGGGAACTGCAGTTTTGAATCGTCAGCATGGGAAATTGAAGGGGACTTACACAAAATGTCTGCTGTTGTGATTTTGCCTATGAAATTATGCTTGGAATGGGCGAGTAGTTGTTGTTCTTATTGATTTACAACTGCTATTGTATACGTGCCTGGAACGTTATCAATAACCACTACCGAAGTTTCGATACTGCTTGACTTTAGCTCTTGAAATTCGACTTGACGAGAGATGCTGAACTATTTATTTCCGACTTGCTGAAGAAACGCAGTTTTTTTAAATTCTCTGAGATACTGTTTTATGAGATAAACACGAAAAACTGTGACTTTGAAGGGACAATTAAACACTCACTCCAATGCGAAGCAACGACGCTGGACGCAGCTGCGTTAGCAGAACGGACCAGTTAGTTATAATATTATATTTTTATTAGTATATTTAATTAATTACAATTACATTTTTACGAGAATTACTTTTGCAAGTTATCCGTTTATATGAAAATAAGTGAGTCATTAATGAAAGAATAAACTCTCAGATATATTATATATTATTTGAGATTTGCAACAGAGATTAGGAAATATGAAGATAATATTTATTTGTATTGTTAATGATGTTTGTCTATTTCTCCAGTGATGATCATCTCAACTATGCGTCGATCGAAACAGTTCACGATTGGCTAGCAGCATTCAAGATGTCTCAATATACGGAGAACTTTCACAACAATGGTTATGTGACAACACGTCAGATATTAAATGTCAAAGACGCAGAACTTAAAGAATTTGGAATTTCAGCACTCGGTCATCGTCATAAAATATTGGAAAGGATCGAGCGAACTAAATGTCAGCTGACGGATAAAAACAAGGAAATCAAAGCTTGACCCTCATAATAGCTACCATTATGCAGAGGCGGCGCCGTGGGGTGGACTGGGGGGACGCGTCCCCCCAGTTGAAGTTTAGGTCGAGCCTTCAATTCCTCCAAATCCGTCAAGAAACTAGCCATAGGGAAGGGGGACTTTGGAGGTGTCGCAATTACACCCATTAAGCTATTGTTTAGCAGGTTGAAGGAGACTTGAGAGAAGCAATAATGTTTGAAAATGTCATCCAGATGAAAGCCGCAATTTGCAAAATTGTGAGGGATATTGTCAAAATTTTTGGGGGCTTCGCCAATCAACTCTGGTCATTGCTGAAAAGGGGTTCTCCAAAACTTGGTTTTGTCCCGTCCAGATATCTTAGGCTGGCTCCGCCACTGCTATTATGGGATAGCCCAGGTGTATTGTGGGGCAAGTTGATTGCGTGAGTAGCGAAGAGACTGATTTTCTGACCCGTAATATTAACGAGAAATATAATTTTTAAGGAAAGTAGCACAGCTTGACGATTTCTGCGTCAGTATCAAATCCAGCTTTCTCCATTTCGAAATCATAGACATCAACCTTCCCCATAATGCACTTGTTTTTTTCGAAATGGTAGCCGCTTGTAAATATTGTATATATTATTGACCGACTTAAGTCACATTGCTGGAAATGCGTATAATTACTTCAAAATTATTAGAAATCGGTAATCAACTTACCACAATGATGCATTTGTCTTCTCTGACATCCCAGATCATAAAATATATTTTAATCAACCAGATTATGTGTGTGTGTACGAGCTTGGAATTTTTGCTTGTCGTCAAACAGGGCATTACAAATAAAACATAAATCTCAGTATTTTTAAGGTCGAGGATCGCTAGTCATCACAATGAGGAAATTCTATGGGAAGTGTCTTTAGTCGCGAGAATAATTATCCGATTTAAATAGATACAAACTACATTTGCTTGCCAAGACGCGAATTTGTTCAACATAATGGTAAGAATGTCTAATACAATTGTTCAAGAAATTTCCCTAGATTTGAGAACGACGTAAATAAATGTATACATATTTACAATAATTCCTATCTAATTTAGTTAACATACAATTGACCTAGTACTAATTACAATTAAAATAGCCTAAAATTTCGCTAGCTAATTAAGTTAAAAGTCTCGTTCAAACCAACAGGATGTTGAATTGAACCTGGACGGATGAAGCATTGCCGCATTGGACTGCAATTACTATCCTCTGCTTAAGAAAGCAACGGAGTTTGGCATGCCCGTAACCTTGATTAATTCTCGTCTGATCCTATTTACAAACTTTCTTCCGCCGTCTCCATAGGCTCTCAAAGTTTCCAACGCCAGAGGCTCTAATACGTAGTTGTTACTGAGCTTGGAATATTTCTTTTTTTGTACTTTTTCATTTGCTTCATACATACTGCATCAAATGTTGTTAAAATATTGTAAGTTTTACAAAATCGATGAATCGCAGTCTTAAGCCCTATTTACACTGCACCAACTAACCCGGGTTAAAACTAACCCAGGGCGAACCCGGGTTAGTTTTG